>CAUYRT010056694.1:0-16551 GCA_963574885.1 Lepilemur ruficaudatus
CCGGAGATACAGGGATGAGCGAGATGGCCAAGGGCTCTTGTACAACCACATCTGCCTTCTCAAAGCCTCCCCAGCAATCGAGGGGAGTCAGTCCAGAAGGCAAGAACCCGTCCGCTACACAACATCTGTAGACACAGACAAGGATGACAGTTTAACGGGGAAATTTTCTTAAAAGACCTCAGAAGCACGGGACGGCAGCACGGACATTAGTGACGCTGTCTCCCCTTTGGACAACAAAGGGTAGTTTAGCTCACATTTCTTCTCAGAAGTCACCCTTTCCAGCCGATCAGCCTCCAAAGTCCGACACAATTCCAGGTAGAACATCCTTCCTGCACCTCACCGTTAATCACGTTGGTCCTAAAGTCTTTGATTGTCTTTTTCCACATTCCCTAGATAAAATGTTTAGCCTCCGTGCCTGAGCCGTTCCCCAACATTTCATGCAACCACCGAAGGGCAGGTAAAAGAAGAAAAACATCAGCAACTGCAGGGGGTGGCAGAAAAGTTACGAAGAGCCCTCCTTTTAGGTGGAGGAAGCCACTCAGCCTAACCGAAGCCCCGTCACCCACCGCGTCCCATCTGAGTTGGAGTGAGATTAGGGCCTGGGGCGTTCCTTGGCTCTTTGGTACAAATTCCACATTCCCTCCAGGACTATCCATAGCAAGCAATCAGAGACTTCGCTCTTTCTGACATTCGATGCAGAGCATCTTACAGAAGCCTCTTCACCGTAGGAAGCAAAAAGCAGAGACTGAGGCTAACTAAAAATATGAAACCTGCACGCTCAGAGCAGCCGGTTCCCAGAGCAGCCCTCACTCGCCCGAGAGCAAGTACAGCCTGGCACACGTGGGCTTCCGCGCAAACTACAGGGATTTGCGGCTTTTTTCCGTCTTTACACCACAAATATCAATTATCTGGGTTTGTGTCTCCCCACCCCAAACCCTCTCAGCACTAGCTTGCTATTATTAGTAAGACAGAGATATCTGTTTAACGATCATCTGAGCCAACCAGCTCCCCCCTCTATCAACAGGAAGAAATGAACTCATCCGGGCCCTAATCAGGACCCCAAATCCACCCATAAAATGTTCCTTTCACACACCCTGCATTTCTGAAAACAAAGGAGAGAAGGAGCATGATCCTAAACAGCTCCCTGGGCTGCTCACATCACCAGCATGAGGCAAAGTTCAGAATAGATCTGGAAGCTTCTCCCCAGCATCACGGGGATAAGGGTCACCCAGTGAGTATAAAATCCACTCGGGGCCAAGACCGCCTTCCTTCAGCAGGGCCTCTGACGGTCAAAGTTATACCCCTTCTACAGAAGTCCACACCCAAAGCGAGCTTTTTTTCTCATTCTTCATTATCCTGGGACACCGAAATGATTTAACCGTAGCACATGTCAAATCTGCTGCCAAGGGGACTGGCTTCCACCAGCCAGCCGGTCCTAATCACCGAGCGGGCTTGCAAGGATGACTTAAGCCTGGCACGAGGAACATGTGTGCAACACTGTCAGCCATTGGACCTGGAGCACCCATCCACATTCCAGCCTGCTGAGTCCCCACCCCCAGGGCTCGCGCCAACTGCCAACGTGCTCACCAGCTAGTCCCCACCGCGCGACAGCTGCCACTCAGCCAGTCAGCAGGTGGCAGGCCGCCAGCACGCAAGTTTCAGGATGCAAGCAAGCCTGCCCCATCCCGGGGCTGCTAAAGGTTGAAGGTCCCCGGGTGTGCTAGCTTTTAGATTCGCCTCACTTGCCCTCCCACCCCTGCCCTGTTGCACCTCCCACGGTGGCATTGCACTTGTCTCTATGGCAACAGCATCTGGTTTCAGGGTTAGAACTTTATACAGCTTAATTCTCCCAGCCCAAGGCTTCTGCCAAAGGATGCACCAGCAAAAAAAAAAAAAAAAAAAACCTGCTGCTTATGGTGGAGCCACCTGTTTCTCTGCCATCCCGGGACTGCAGGCGGGCACACTGCCAGCTCTAGGGTCAGGGTGACCGCAGCACCGAGTCCCAGGGGAAGCGGAACAGAGCCTCCAGCCTGGGCACACTGGCTGGCGTGTAGAGGATCCACCCTGGGCTTTGTGACCCCAGTCCCAGGGGGCAGCCAGCCCCCTCGCTTCCACAGCCGGCTCTCCACCCAACTGTGCTGCAAACAGATCAAACCGACAGCGGGTTTTCCGACTGCTTCCCAAAAGCCACCAGTGACGGCACCCCAGGCAGCAGCAGGGCACCGGTTTTTAATATTTCCATACGAGAATTTGTCATCACTGGTCCTTTCCATGCAGACAGTTTAAAGTTTATTAGTTAATCTTGCATTTAAACTCATCCCACTTTATCCTCACTGGCTTGGTCTGTTCGTGATATCCGCGAACCCCAGAATCACTCACTTTTTAATAGCTTTCCTGTGTGTAGCAAACGCACAGCAATTCACACACGTGCACATTGAACTCAAACACGCAGGGGGCTGAGCGAATGCTAGCAGGTGAACAGTTTTGTTATTAGCCATTGCTGTCATGAAAACTGTATCTATAGTGCATATAAGGGGCTTTACTTGACAATGAAGGGGTGTTAATCTGAAGTCTCAGAGCTCAAAAGCGGGCTGTCCCTGCTATTTGGCTGGTCTTGGACCAGACCGGAGGCCAAAATCAGCATCTCGCGGGTCTTTTTCAGGAGCTTTGCAGGATGCAACAATCACTGCTGACGTCTAAAATTAGACACACACACATTTCTGAGTTCTATTTCCTGCCCAAATCATTTCTGAGGGGTGGGGAACCATTTTCCTTTTAAGCCATTTGCAAACATGATGATGTTTCCTTTCTACCTCCTAAACCTCACAGCGGGCATTTTACCGATGCTTTTGTTGTTTTGTAAAAATCCGCTGGCCACATTCTCAGAACAGGAGAATGAGGTAAGAGGAAACCTCTCCTTGGAGACACACGTCTCCAAGCCACGGGCGACAGGGCAGCACGATCTCGGTGGCTGCAAAGCACACTGCCATCTCTCGGCAACATGTGTTCACTACAGGGAACCGAGGGGCGAGGAAAAGCCGCAAAGCATTCCCTGCAAAACTTGACAGGGGACCCCCCAAGGGCCTGGCACTCCCACAGGAAGTAAAGGAGAAGAACAAATTCTTGAGTTAACGGTGCACCTGCTGGAGCCCTGGCCGTGCACGCTGGGGGAAAAGACATCCGTGCAGCGCAACTGACAAGCGTGACTGACGGCAGAGAGGACTCAAGGGAGAGCAGCCGGCAGCAAAGCGAAGCAAATCTCCTTTGCAGCCATCAGGAGCACTCTCACCGGCCTGGAAATGTACCCAGGCCCAGGGCCAGGGGCACTGGGGGACAGCCCCACGTGGAATCAGAGTGTGAACCGGATAGAAGGTGGAAATGCAGAGCAGCATCAGGCCAGACGTCATTCTGGATTTACGAACTTGTATTAAAAGTTCGCTTGTACTCCTGGGCACTCATCCCAGAGCAGTGAGAACTCGCGTGCACGCAGAAACCTGTGCACCGACGCTCACGGCGGCTTCGTTTGTAACAGACAAACACTAGAATGAGTGCACGTGTCTTTCGACAGGTGCGTGGTTAAACCACGGTCCATCCCGCGGTATACTGCTTAGAAACGAAAATGAACACATCACCGAATCAGCAAGTTGCATGGATCTCCGGGGGTGTTCTGCGGAACAGAAAAAGCTAATCTCAAAATGTTGCCTACGGCATGATCCCATTTGTGCAACGTTTTCAAAATGACAGAACTGCAGAAACGAAGGACAGACCGGCGGTTGCCAGGGGTGAAAGACGGGAGGTCTCAGTGGTCATGAAGGGGCCACTGGAGAGATCCCTGTGCTGCTGGCTCTGTTCAGTGTCTTATCTGCGGTTCCAGGGATCTGCACAGGTGATAAAATTCCGCAGGTGGTAAAATTAAGTTCAGCGAATTGTATCAGAGCCAATATCCTGGTTATGATACTGCTACACTGTTACCGTTTTGTAAAATGCTAACATTGGGGAAAACAGGCCAAGTGCGCTTTTTTTTTTCCACAAGTAATTTCTCTGCATGATTTCTCAAATATGCATGCGAATCTCCAATTATCCCAATAAAAATTTCAATTTAAAAAAAAGCCCCTTTGTGAGTCTGTTTTTAAATTTCTCCCAGAAGCATTCTTTCTTCTTCAAGGTGGCCATAAGTCCCTCAACACAGGTGCAGAAATCGGGCAGAACTGAGTCCAAATCCCAGACGTGCCGCGCGGTCACCGTGGGACCCCCGGAAAGTTAACTAACCTCTCACACTTCAGTGTCTTTTCAAATGAGCCCAAACCACTTCAGGAGTTGGTTTAGGGAACTGAATTAAGTTTCTGGGTAAACAAATCCAATTGGTTTTCGGTTAAATCTGAACCTGAAGTTCACAGGGCCCGGAGAACACGGCAGAGCGTGAGCAGTCCTGCAGAGCCGTGGCCACGGTTCCCTCCCGTGAGCAAATGTGTGGGATTTTGACCGGGGGAGACCAGAGAACTGCCCCGCGAGCCCACGGGATCCAACTCCTCCCTTCTATCTTCTCCATGTGGGGCAACGGCCTCCTAAACTCTGTCCTCGGGTTGCTGACTGATCTCCGAGAGGCCAGAGAAGGCTCAGAGACAAAGGGCGAGGGGAGAAATGGTGGGAGGATGGAGACAGGGGCTCAGGGGAGGTGATGGATGAAGGAAGAAAGTGCTGGGGAGGGAGGGCATCAGGTGCTGGAGGAGGATGGGCCTCAGGACATCCCCCAACCTAGCTACACCCCTGGTCACACACTCTTTTTTTTTTTTTTGAGACAAAGTCTCACTCTGTTGCCCAGGCTAGAGTGCCATGGCATCAGCCCAGCTCACAGCAACCTCCAACTCCTGGGCTCAAGCGATCCTCCTGCCTCAGCCTCCCGAGTACCTGGGACTACAGACATGCTCCACCATGCCCGGCTAATTTTTTCTGTATATTTTTAGTTGGCCAATTAATTTCTTTCTATTTTTAGTAGAGACGGGGGTCTCGCTCTTGCTCAGGCTGGTTTCAAACTCCTGACCTCGAGCGATCCTCCTGCCTCGGCCTCCCAGAGTGCTAGGATTGCAGGCGTGAGCCACGTGCCCGGCCACACACACTCTTTAATTTATTTTGACCGGGGCCTTCCTATGAGCTTACAGCGACCGCCTGTCGCTTCTGAGCGGAGCCCCACCGCAGAACAGAGCAGTCTCGTCCTTACGCCAGAAACCGAGCACTTGGCCCTTTGACTGTTTTCTCAGAGTTTAGGGACCAATAAAAGGAGGCCCCCTCCTTTTATTGGTCCCTAATCATTTTGCAATCGCCACTCTTCAAGGGCTCCTGTGTGAAAACCAGAACGGCCCCAAGACAGGGATAAGGTCAGCTGGAACGGCAGGGGCACCGACGTGGGCAGCCAGGGAGCTCGGCCGTGGGTACGGCCACCCTCCGTCCCCTCCGCCTCTGCACCCCCAGCTCTTCAGCCAAGAGCCCGACCTGAGCCATCTGCAGAGTGAAGAAAGAACAGGGAGAGGACGGGAAGATGCCCCCCGGGGCAGCGACGGGGCAAGGGAAGAGACGCAAGCCCACCCTGCAAGGCAGCTGTTCCTCGAGGGACCGGCTACAGGGAGCGTGAGACCGCAGGATTCCCACCTGCCCACTCAGCAACCGCTTCTCACCCGTCTCCCGGGCTCCGAGCTCACTCCCTCCCCACCCATGCATTGCTATAAAGCACACTTTTGCATCAGCCTCCTCTCCAGGGTCAGTCCGTGGCCCTTCACTACATCTAAGAGGAAGTCTAAAGCACTCCACGTGGGACGGCAGGCTCCCCACCCTCGGCTCCTATCGCCCCCCACGCCACCCATTCCCTGAGCGGTCCACGGCGCCTTCGTGTACAAGTCATTTCTTTTAATTAACAGGTCGTCTTAGTTAATTGACCCACTCTCCAAGAGCCAGCTCGGAGCTCTCCAGAACGCTGTCCCCAAGCACAGCTGTGCTCCTGCCTCTGCTCCCCGTGGGTTCCCTGAACATGCCTGCTTCTCACGTAGCATGTCACTGTGACGTAACATCACTCACCTGTACCTGGACACGTTGTGGCAGCTGTCCCCACCACATTGTGAGCTCTCTGAGGGCAGATATGATCGTCCTATAGTCTTTCTACCTCTAGTGTCAAGCGCAATCACTGCACATAGTAAGTGCTCATTAAATGCTGATGAATGAATGACCCAGCCAGTGAGGAACAGGTACAGCGAGGGCACACACACGTTTGGTACTAGGTGCGTCTCTACGTTCAAAGGCCCTGAATGTAAATTTCAGGCAACATGGACCCCATGCATGAGCGAACTTCCGATCACTTGGTCTGGTATCCAAAGGGAAAAAAACAGTGATTTGTTCCAAAGCAAGAGAAGGGAAATGGCCACGTTGTACTCCCTGAGAAATGTTGTTTGTGGGTGAATTAAGGAATTTTGCAAGGATATTTTTAACTGCATAATTTTTCCCATATAGGCTTATGTTAGAACTTAACCCTTCACACAGACTATAACTGCACTGTAATATGTAGTGTCAGAATTAAATTTCCCCTTGTCTGCTTAAGAAAAATAATTAAGAGATACCCGGACCTGTCACATATCAGGTTCTAAATAAATATTTGTTCAGTAAACACACGAAGGAATGAACTTAAAAATAAAGTGCAACATAAACTGCTTTAAATACTCAAAAGCAAAGCCAGGTGGGGTGGTACACGCCTGTAGTTCCAGCTACTCAAAGGACTGAGGCAGGGGGATTACTTGAGCCCAGGAGTTTGAGGCTACAGTGTACTATGATTATGCCTGTGAATAGCAGCTGCACTCCAGCCTGGGCAACATAGCAAGACCCCATTCCTAAAAATAAATAAATACCCAGAAACTGCATGAGAAGTTACAAGAAAGCTCGATTTTGTTCCTGAGGCTTGCAACTGGCAAATAAAACTCTGTAATGTGTTTAGAGGTAAACCTATAAAGAAGCTGGATGCAAGGTACCTGCAAAGGAAATGGGAATTTGAAATGTCCGTATAAACCTTAAGCCAAGGTCGGGCGCGGTGGCTCACGCCTGTAATCCTAGCACTCTGGGAGGCCGAGGCAGGAGGATCGCTCAAGGTCAGGAGTTCGAAACCAGCCTGAGCAAGAGCAAGACCCCGTCTCTACTATAAATAGAAAGAAATTAATTGGCCAACTATAAAATATATAGAAAAAATTAGCCGATCATGGTGGCTCATGCCTGTAGTCCCAGCTACTGGGGAGGCTGAGGCAGGAGGATCGCTTGAGCCCAGGAGTTTGAGGTTGCTGTGAGCTAGGCTGACGCCACAGCACTCACTCTAGCCCGGGCAACAGAGTGAGACTCTGCCTCAAAAAAAAATCAGTTATCTGCATAAACCCAGACAGTTAAAGAGCAAAGTAAAACATCACTCGGTTCTAAAAGAGCTGTTCAGCGTCATGACATCTCCTCTGGGAGTTTGGGACTTGCCCGTGAACTATGACCGGCTTGAATCACTTTCACAAGCCACCGGTTTTAAGGGAAGAGTCATTTCTTCATTTCAGTATCCAAAGAAAAGTCTCTTTGCCCGTGAGACTCTCAGAGGAAGCCAGGGTTAACTTTCCCTCCAGTCTCCGTTTGTTTTAACCTTCACATTCCTCCCGGCGTCCGAGCTGCAGCCAGACTAAAAAAGAAGAAGAGCTAAAAACGGTGCAAGTCAGACTGTTACTATCACATTCCAGCCCTGACGGAGGAGGCCTCAGCGTCTGCTCCGCAAGTCTTGCCTGTGTTACGGTTCTGGAAAAGCAACGGCCAACCGGGAAAAGAAAGACCAGCTGAGCGCGCGTGACGGCACTCTTACGCCAGACAGAGCAATGATCAGCTGAGGGCTGCCCGTCTCTGGTACAGTCACAGAACCATTTTTGTTCATCATGGTCTTTGAGAGGCAGCCATGTAACAAGCACGTGCAGACGAGAACGACTCGCTAAGCTGCATAAGGGCCACTTTGTCAGAAGCCAAATCATTTATTGCTTCATTATCTATTGATTTATCATTAGGGCTGACAGCCCATTCATTAGTAGAGTAACATCTTGTTATTCAGCCTCAGCAAGGACTAGGTTACCTAGAAAAAGAAACTTTGACGTCAGGCAAACCTAAAGTGGTATTTCTTGCCCACTTCTGCTTCTCCCGATCTTGTCCTCTTCACACAATTTCTTTAAAACGAAATCTGTGATGCATTTTTATAAAACGAACATGATTCAAGCTATTAGGTCTCTAAGTCTCAACTGTCCCGTGTGCAAAATGGGCTTCGTGATGCCCGCGACTGCTCGGCCGTGGGGAAGCCATGGGACCGTGGGCGGAAAGGCACCTGCGTGGCGGGGACCTGGCCGGGAGCAGGCAGACAACACACGCAGCTGGTGTGAGTGGGCAGCAGACTCCCTAAGTTTTCTCAGACAGCCACAAGTTCATGGAGGTCACACTGCTAGCACCAGGTACAAGTTCATGGAGGTCACATGGCTAGCACCAGGTACAAGTTCGTGGAGGTCACATTGCTAGCAACAGGCACAAGTTCATGGGGGTCACATGGCTAGCACCGGGCAGAGCAGGAACCCAAACCCAGCTCTGCCTCACTCCGATGCTCCTACACCATCTGCCTCTTCGGCGTGGAACACGAGGGATGATGACCAGACAGCTCTTCCAAAGTCTTTTCCAAGCTCATTAGTCCCAAGGCAGGACCCAGGAGTAAAGGACGAGAGAAGCTTCCCTCTTCTAAACGTTACGTAAAGTCCAGGGGCACCAAAGAGAGAAACCATCGAGCGTGGACCTCTTGATACACCAGAGGTCAAATTTCTCAACTTGTTGATAATACTCAGAGGGCTGCCTGGGCACGTGGTGGGGGCCTGGAAACAAGCCAGCAGGATGTTTTCGAAAGATGTTCACCCTGAGAAACGCAGACCTGTTTGCGCAGTGTTTATGAATACAAAAAAAAAAAAAAAAAAAAAAACTTGAAAAATGACCCTACATGCCAATTTTTAAAAATCAGAATAAAGGAAAAATTAAAAATAGAAGTGTCAGAGGGAATGCAAAGAAGGAAAAAGAAACACCTGTATCCTGGCGTCTTCACTGACGTATCGTCGGTAATAATTTATTTTCTGAAATTAGTGATTTCCTAAAATAGAAATGGCCGACCTGGTAGATGAGCAATAATAATTTCTTCTGTTTAGTGGAGCAACCGACTCCGCAGAGCGTGCTAAAGAATTAGAAATAATGATAACGATACGCCCACCGTCGGCTGGCCCCTCGGGAGGGCTCACTTGGGATCTTGGCAGCAATCCACAGGCCACACAGGTGTCACCAGTTCCACTCCACATAGGAAGAGAGCCAGTCCCAAAGCCACGAAGTGAGTGGCCCGAGGGTACCAAGCCTGAGAGGCGAGAGACAGACATTCAATTCTGGAGCGTCTGACTCTAAAACCCCCGCTCTCCCTCACGGGGCGGGACGTGCCTGGCGCGGGGTTCCTTGGCCGTTGCCTCCTCCCTACAAACCTGGGACAGAAATGGGGTGGATGGAGCTTCCCTGGGGGATGAGACCCAGAGTGTCAGCAGATGAGTGTCACCTTCACTCAGTAACCAACGGTGCCGGGAGTGTGAAATGGCCAGCACGGTATTGATTATCGGAAACGGGAGCCGCCAGGACAGTAAGATGCTTTGATGGCATGAGCATCTGCACCTTGGACAGGACTGGAATGCAAAGTTCTCAGTAAACCTAAAAAGCAGTCAAGGGCAAATTAATCAACTCAGAATCAAAAAGCGCACCTGCGATGTTTCAGTCCAGGGGTGGGGAACCTGCGGCCCTGAGGCCATCCATGGCCTTCTAGGTCTGTTAAGTGCGGCCTCTTTGACTGCATCCCAATTTTACGAACAAATCCTTTTAGGATTCAGGCATTATATCGAATTTACGTTAGACATCAGACAATTCAGATAAAAAGTGCTAAGCACACGAGGAAATCTCAGCAAAAACAAAATCATACCCCCAGCTCCCAGTATAGAATTTATTTCTATAAATAAATAGAAATAAAATAAAGGATAAAGCTGCTACGGTGTCAACCATGATTACTGACAGTTCTCAACCAGAGCTGGAAAGAAGTTTGCAGATGGGCTGAGAGGTGTACTCGCTCCCTCCTGGGAGCTACCAGGCGGGGCTAGGCATGGCCACAAGGTGTCTAGAGCCTAGACTGCGTACCCAGTGTGGCATGCAATTTCTGTTATTTACTGGGCATTCTGCGATGCAAAAAAGATTTCATCAACTTTCTTGATCGGGGCATGCTAACAGCCTAGAACATCCACCTGAAGTTGCTTCGGTAACCATTCCCCTCATCCTCTTCTCTGCCCACCGGGCCGTCTCTGTTCTCACGGCTGCTGGCCAGCACCGTCCCAGGCTGAGGGTGACACACTTTCTCAAGTACTGGGTACAGAGCTGCGTAAACCAGGAAGGAGGCCTCAGCTGGAGACACTGCTTCACTCCTCAGTTGAGGATCAAACTCAAAGTTTCAAGGGTAAATTAGATAATTTATTACAATTATCTAATTAAAATCTAATCCAATTATTATCTAATCAGATAATTGTCTAATTTATTCTTTCAGCTAGAAGCAAGCTGGAATGACTCTTGGAGGGCAGACAGGCTTGTACAAGCAAAGGCTGGAACCTTCGATTTTCTTAGATGGCATCTAAGCTGCCTCCATAAACCGCCAAGGAGGCATCCCGACGGCTGGCGGGCTTCCTTGGTGACACAGCACTGCAATCGTCTCACCCATGAATTCGGTTGTGAATCTCACAACCCCTGTCTTAGGTAACTGTAAACAAGACCCTGGCTTCTTAGTGGCTGCTTCCTCAGCTGCAAGAAACAGGTCCACATGGTCCGCGTGGGAATGCTACATGGTTCTTACCAGACCCACGAACCCCGACAAGCTCTTCACACACACACACACACACACACAAAACCATCAGATAAATTCAAACGACACTATTACTAATGTGTTTGCTCCCAACCTATGGGAGACATGACTTCAAATTGCCAAATGTTCCACCTTCTTAGCAGTAGAGATTTGTAAAAAAAAAATCTGTCTACCCGATTAGGGCACAGTCCCGACTCTTCGGATTCATGCTCACATTCCCCAGGGGACTGTGTTAATTGTACCCACGCGTTTCTAAAACGTTGCAAAGCAGCAACGTTACAGTCACCACTAAAAACTGGTCTATCTCCAATAACACGCGCAGAAATTTATCGTTAGTATTTTGTATTACAGACCCAAAACGTCTTCCTACCCTCCTGGTAAAAAGAACCTCACCAATGGTGTCGGCTATCATATGCCATTTTGATGTTCTAATTTTGCATATATTGTTTGAGGTTTCACAGGTGATACATAAAAACGTCAGTATTCTAAACAAAGCACGTAAAATATCTAAAAGACAGAAGTTTTTGCAGATCTAACTTTACATGCTGTAGAACCATAGGAGAATCTCTGTGTCTTTATCTTGTTAAAAGCAAATAAATGATCAATCTTTTCGGAATCACCACTCAAAGCCCAAAATCAGTAGGAGCAAGCAGAGGGAGAAAGAGAAGGCAATTATAAAAAGATAAGATGTTTTGTGAAGGTGCTTCTGTGGGAAAGTATACGATGTGGTCCATCCGGCACACGAAGATATTATTCGAAAGCAACCTATTAATAAAAGCCACGTGGACGTGTGAACGGATAAATGTTCTCAACGCAAGAGTCCAGAGAAAAACATTCTGAATGGGAGTTTTCCGCGTCATATTTTGGTTTTCGGTCTGTGCAGATTTTTCAGACAATTCCCTGGAACTTTTGAGTATCAAATATTGTTTCTCTTCCACTTTTCATCTTTATGACCGCAGCTAAGTAACTCCAGCTCACTTGGACAACCTCTTATAAAGCGTCTACGCTATGTCAGTCCAGGCCAGAGACAGGTGACGTAAAAAATAAATAAGGTACAGCCACTTCATTGAGGCAATTACAGGCTACTGAGGGAGAAAAACACAAAAACAGGGACTACTGCATAGGTTTAAACTCCAAAAAATATACTTTTTCAAGATCTAACGGAGATGTATTTTTTTTGTCTACACAGCATACCCAGTAGCAAGAGGAAAGCATTCTCCTTAGCTAATTTCCCTGGGCTTGTACTTGGGGTAGCAGCGGGGAGTAGAGAGAGAAGGATCACAAAAATATGTTATTTTGTGAGGGGAAAAACCATTAGAAATGTTTATTGAAAAATTACCAATGGCTACTCATTCTAACAATACTTTGTAAAAGCACTGTAGCCATTGTACGATACTGTACGATACTTTGGCCACAAACAACTTCTCCAACGTTTCTGGCAACTGTCACCTTGGCCCTAGCAATTCACTGACTATGCTTAAGTCATTACATCTCTTGACGGTGACTGTGTGAACGCCATGATTTCTCCTTATTCAATAGCCAGAAAGAAAGATGATGCTACCCATATCCTTGCTTACTGTCTGGAAAATTGCGTGCTTTGGGTTTGCAGCATCGGCTTGCCCAGAAGAAGCCATCAATGACCTTCCCCGGGAGAAGTCACTTTTACTAGGAGCGCTCAGGCCGGCACCCAGCTGAGCTCAGGCCGGCACCCAGGGGTTCAACCAGGCAGCCCGGTGGGCTCCGTGTCAGCAGGCACAAAGAGCACCAGGACAGGTGCCACCACTGCTGGCAGCGAAGCAGGTTTCAAAAGACAAGTGGCCAAGGTGAGAAGCAAAAGGAAATAAAGGGATAAATATAGTCAAAGAGCCCCCCTGCCCCCAAATGTATAAATGTTCAATTCTCAGAGACTTTCATGACCCATGATGACCTTAGGAAACCAGACATTGATCACGGAACTATCACTGAAACAGTCCCTCCAAAAACATACAACAAAATTAATAATAAAAAAAATAAGATACTGGGATCGCCTGAAAACTGTAAGTAACAGTTAATCCAGGAACAAATCGTAATGTATTTTTCCCATTTTTAGGCAGCCATAATTTTTTGTGATTATTAAAGACATTTTCATTTGGAATAACTAAGCATGATAGAAAAGTTAGCTATCTCTAAATTAAAACCTAGGTTTCCCAAAATACTTGGTGTTGGGGATAGGTCTGAAAATCAGAGACTGAGCAAGTTGAGTCAGATTCATACGCAGCCGCAGAGAAGTACTGATAAGCTGAAATGCTTGTAATATTCTGAGGAAAGATATAAGAATAAAATGAAAATATGCAAAGTGTATAATTAAGTACACAGAGCCTACTGGCACTCATATTTTATGAGATAGCTCTATTATCTGAAACTATGTGATCTAAGTTTTGTATTTAAAAGAAGACAGAAAAAGGCAAAAAGAAAGGTTTCGACTGCCTGGCACCTGTGAACCGCACTGACCCTCAACACTCCTGAACTTGTTCTTACGACATCCTTGCAGCATTCTGTTCGCTCAATGTGTCTGAACTGTGCCCCCAGCGGGCTGCTAGACATCACGGAGGGCATGGGCCAGGCTGCTTCTTTCTCCCAAGATGCTGATGGAGCGCCCAAAGCAAGAGATGACTATTAAATTAAAGTGCTCCTGTTGATTTCAAAAGTTAAAGACATATTGTGTCCAAGAGCACAGACAGTAGGGGTCCTGTTGACTCGCATATTACATTGAGCCTTGAAAAATAAATATGTGCCCATGTCACGTAAAGTGACTTATGCCGTTCTTATTCTGCATTCTTATATGCAGAATAAAGTCAAAAGCTTTCAAGAAAGTTCGGCATGCGCTTTCTGAGGAGGTGCAGAAGCATTGCGTAAAGAGCATAGAACTGTTCTAAAGATCAGGCTCCTGGTATAACCGAAGTTGCTTCTCATAACCAAATATTCCAACTAATTACTAGCTAACTTCAAGTATAGAAAATCAAGGGAAAAAAAACTGGGAAAATATTCATCTCATGTCAAACCTTTGGTCACGGTTCAGGGATTACCATCAATTCAAATGAGAGGCATCTGAGTACCAGCTAGGGCTACGGTCCCCAACCCCTGGGCCGCAGCCTGGGTACCAGTCTGTGGCTTGTTAGTAACCGGGCCACGATCACCACCTGAGCAGCCAGCGAAGCTTCATCTGTATTGTATGTATTTACAGCCGCTCCCCATCGCTGGCATCACCGCCTGAGCCCCGCCTTCCCCTCTCCCCACCCCTGCCTGTGGAAAAATTGTCTTCCATGAAACTGATCCCTGGTGCCAAAAAGGCTGGGGACCGCTGCTCTAAGGGGTCCTCAAAAGACAGTACAAATGGCCTGGGAAACTGATTCAGGCATCCTAGAATCCAACTTAATTAGGCTAACTTGCTTGTCATGCAACCGTAAACAGGAAGGTGACTTAAAATAGAACAGTCCAGGTGATAATAATGAAAGTAAAGTCCTCAGCAGGAAATAAAACCATAACTGATAAATCATTAAGTGGGATCAGATTTTAGTAACAAAAAAAAAAAAGAAGTGACAAAGTTTGCTCCACACACTATAATAAAGCCTTTATGATGCAATTTGATAAGCTCTGTGATACCACATTTCCAATTTTTTTTCACTCTGGAGCTATGATTAGCCAATAATATATCTGGATATCTGTAATCCAGATATTATCTGTAATAATAACCTTGGTATATCATATTATTTTAATTTTGCAAAGGAAGGAAGTCTTCCAAAAATTTCTTAAACTTAAATATAAATAAAGGGAAAAACTAGAACTCAAGCACGAATTTTTTTCTACATAAAGAAAATAATGATGGGCACACCTAAAGCCCAGATTTCACCACTATACAACATATCCATGTAACCAAACTCCACTAGTACTAAATCTATTGAAGTGGGAAGGAAGGAAGGAAGGAGGGAGGGAGGGAGGGAGGAAGGAAGGAAGGAAAGTAGGAGAGATGGAAAGAAAGAAAAGAGAAGGCTTCATGCAGCTCTTTGAAATACAAAGTTGCTTGGAAGATCATGAAGTAACTCAAGGAGGGAATGCCACGTAGCAAATTTTGTATCATTTTTCCACTTCCAAAGCTTCCTTCACCTCTGCAAAAAGATGATCATCCAAGTTTATTCACCAAATGATCAGGTTTCAAGATTTTAAAGTTCATTTCACAGTCAATGACCTGCATTCAGTTTTTTGTAAACAAAAGAAAGTTAAATGCTCTCCACATGATGGGAGATTATAGTTTTAAAATCAACAATATGGGTGCAGTGGCTCACTCCTGTAGTCCCAGCTACTCGGGAGGCTGAGGCGGGAGGATCGCTTGAGCCCAGGAGTCTGAGGCTGCAGTGAGCTGTGGTCACGCCACTGCACTGCAGCCTGGGCAACTGAGCGAGACTCTGTCTCAAAAAAAAAAAAAAGTCAACAGTGACTTGTACCTATAATACTTACTTTCCTTTAAGGATATGGAAACACATCTCATAAATTTATTCTCACATATGACTGCAGATTTTTAAAATGTTTATAATTCCCAAATTAATAAAGTTAGAAATATTCTATGCGGGAAGCCCAAGTGTCTAGACATACTAAATCAAATGGAACATCTGCATGAGACTTCAGACTAGCGCCAATAATATAAATTGTCAATTCTCATTTATTCAAGGGACCGTAGTAGTGTTTGGAATTCAGCCAGCACCTCGTTCTTCTCACTGTCCCTGTGGCCCCCAGTATCTTATCTACCTTATTAGCAGGCATCACTCCAGAAGTAATAATAAAATTATTAAGTTGAGACAGGTACTGTTCTCAACACATACTATACAGCATTTGATTTTCCACAAGTACCCAATGAGATCAGAACTACTGTTACACTTATTTTGCAGATGAGGGCACAGGTATGTCAGGTGTATTGCCCCAAACCACAACCATACGATCATCCAGTCTGATGCCAGAGCCTGAGCACTGACCCCCTGCAAGACCTGCTTCCAGCAGATTATTACACTAGAGCAAATGAAACCCAAGCTAATCACCAGCGTCAGAAAGAAACCTTTCCTTTTTTTTTTTTTTTTTGAATAATCAAAATGAATGTGAATTTCATGGGTGAAATGGTTCCAACTACTGGTTTTAACGAGATTCATGGGTTATCAATAGACTTAAACCCATATGCTAATCCCAGGCCCTCGGTTAGTGGAGAGTTACTGGTTTGATCATTCTTGCTTATCTTCTTACACATCTGTCAAGCATCGTATATATTTTATTTATTAAGAACTGTCCTGAGTCCTCAACGCTTCTGAACCCCACATTGTTGTACCATTTTATTCTTTATCAGTGTTTTCAGATTTCTGTAGTTGAGCAAAATCCTCAAAACTGTAGAAGTCTTGGCCGGGCGCGGTGGCTCACGCCTGTCATCCTAGCACTCTGGGAGGCCGAGGCGGGTGGATTGCTCAAGGTCAGGAGTTTGAAACCAGCCTGAGCAAGAGCAAGACCCCGTCTCTACTAATAATAGAAAGAAATTAATTGGCCAACTAAATATATATAGAAAAAATGAGCCGGGC
>CAUYRT010056695.1:0-76959 GCA_963574885.1 Lepilemur ruficaudatus
TCGGGAGGCTGAGGCAGAAGGATTGCTTGAGCCCAGGAGTTTGAGGTTGCTGTGAGCTAGGCTGATGCCACGGCACTCTACAGCCTGGGCAACAGAGTGAGACTCTGTCTCAAAAAAAAAAAAAAAAAAAAAAAAAAAGAAGAGCATTTGGAAAAGTGGTGGAGGGACGGGCAGGTTGTGTGTGAGAAACACACACGCACTCGCTCGGCAGGAAACATATTTGTCTAAAAACATTAAATTAAGAACTGCTTAGAGTGACAGCATTTCTCCCGTTCTTTCTCTCATTTCCAGTTTATTCTTATCAGAATTCTGTCAGCTCTCAAACTGACATTTTCCTGTTCTGATCTTTTCTCAGATAGTAAAGAGGGATTTTTTTTTTATTGGGCTGATGCAAAAAGCAGATCAGCCTACAGAGAAACGCCAAGGACAGTTTGGAGTCCTAATCCCTGACCCCCTGCCCTCTCCTAACTAGCTATTGACATTGAACTTAAAAAAAAAAAAAAGCTGCAATACTGGGATGCGATAATGTTTAGAGAGAAAGAGAAAAGGGCTGTGGGGAGACGCAGAGACGGGGTGTCGGGGAGACTTCAGAAGTGAATGCTGCCGGCCTGGGAGTCCAACTGCAGGCTTTTCCAAGTTCAGCTTTGCTTGAAACTAAAGAAAACGGGCCTAATCCTTTAGTCCAGAAATGGAGTGGGTGAGCCTCTTTAGACGATAGTTATTTGTCCTTTCTGGATGGTCCTGTTCCCGTTTGTGTGAAATGGTGACAATTTCACGATCCCGGGTTAGAGAAATTGTCGTGCAGTTTCTACGGTGGACTGATGACTCACTTTTCATGTCACTCACGCTGTGTAACGGAGTTGGACCTTCCAGTGCACGGACTGGTAGTTTTTAACAGGGCGATCTAAAGGGACTCACGCCATCATTTCAACACGGAGAAGGAAAAAGAACATTGCTTCACCCTGTTTCGATCCCTTTGTCCTCTGGATTCTATTAGCTTCGGCTTCTGTTTACCCTGGTGTGAGGACTCTCCCACCTGAAATCGTGAATTTGACTTGCTTCCTTTCCAGCTGGGAACAGAGATAAAGAAAGGAACAGTTTTCTCAGAAAAGCTTGCCCGTGCTATCGTGAAGCCATCTGCCCTTATTTACCTATCACTCGGTCCCGCACGTTCTAGAATAAAGATCTGGCACCTCTGCAAATGGTTCCTCCATTTGGCTGCTGGTTGGACACGTGGTATCGTTGACTGCTGACCAACTCAGAAGAAACCCTGAGAGAGGGAAATCTTGGATTCCCTGGGGTACGGCTTATTAAGTTTAAAAAATGAATCCTGAAGCACCTGGGTTCTTTCTTCTTCCCTTATGGCTGTTTATTTACAGACAGGCTAGTGCCTGAGCACTTCTAAAAGGCAGCGTGTTACTCCACGCAAACAGGTGAAGATGTTCTCCGATGTCTCTACTTTCTCGAAGATGCTGGTTTCTTCCAGGCCAGGCCCTAAGGAATCCAAACCCTTTCTGGGCATATGCCAAAGGCCAGGGAGCAGTGAGGAGAATTCTAGTCACGTGATCCTTGTGCACCGGGGTGGGCAGACACCACTGTCTCCGCTTCCTTTATGTTCATTGCATGAGACACTTGAAATTAGGCCTGACACAGCAGTAACAAATGTACTACAGGGAACAAGCCTGCACTGGGCCCTAGGGAATGATCTAGAAGACTTAATAGGTCTTTTCCATCTTTAATTTCCATGGTTTTAAATATGCTGGCTGCTTATAAAGCGGCAGATTGATTTTCAGGCAGACTGGTTAGTTTTGAAAGCAGCGGGTAGAGAGGGCTTAGCTTTTTGCAGCCTTGCTCCTCGGCCCTTACTTTAGTTGGAACCTGATTTCTGAGGGCAACCCTTGCACATCTGCTTTCACCTTCCTTTGGCAGGGAGCAAACAGAAAAGGAGGCGTCTTGGGTTTCTGCCCTGAGCTTGCTGACCAGGAACTGCTGTCCCGGTGCATTGGGGACTCCTTGTCCATCTGGTAAAGTATAAGGACCGGAATTCCACAGACAGCGGTGATATCACATGGCTCACCACCGTCCTCCATCCAGGTGTTCAGAGTCAGTGGGAAGCCTTCCTAGGAAGAAGTCTTTTTGTTTCTTCCTAAGACGTGGTGAGGGGCCTCATGATGATCCCTTATCTGAGGTCAAGGCAATAAGACTCACCTCCAAGAATGCACCTTTGAAAGCAGGAAGCCCCTGACATGCGCGATGGTGTGAGTTCATATTACACAGCTGGCGCGTTCACTTTGGAAACGGCTGTTTGGGGGAAAACTTGCTGTTTTTCTTTTGGTAATTGTCCCGGTTGGCGTCCACCCCCTCCCCCACCATGACGCAAGGAAACAATTACAGGCAATAAAAAAGACACAGCTAAGTTTAGAGAGAGGGGAAGGGCCCTCGGAGTTTCCAAGTTTGCTTTGAGCTCACACATAGCTTGTCTTTTTCTGGACATGGGAAATATGAACAATCTCAGTTTTTCCACCCATAAAACAGGGATCTTCATTATTGCTTGCATCACAGAAAATGTGAGGACAGACCAGCTCACATTTTCACACTCATCTGGAGACAAACTGAATTATATAAAGTGCGGAGGATCTTTCACGATGGCTAGAGGTGCAACGCGGAAGAGAACCCCGGCGTCTGCCCACTTTTCTTTCTCCGTGTCCAGGGTGAATTATGCAGCTGGAAAAGCTACTTGTTGTGGCTGATGACATGTCAGGGCTGGTATCATGCTTTGAACGGTTTGATCCGGATTTAAGGAGCCGGTTCCCAACGAATCAAACTCCAAGGTCACTCACTGAACCAATGCCTCAGGTAGAGGAGGCTTATGTGTGGATGACACAGCAGAGGGGACATGTGGCCCCCTGGGCAAAGGCAGAGAAGGCAGAACGATAAAGGCCATGGTGAAGGGGGCTACATTTTTTTGTTTTTGTAAATTGTCTGAATTTGAAATAATCATTGGTCAGCCGAAATGTGCGAACTTATTGGAACACCCTATTTGGTTTGCCACCCCCTAAAAAAAGAGCCAAAGCCATGGCTGAAAAGGATCCTGCCTTCCTGTGGCTGCTGGGTGGCTCTGCCCGGCCTGAGTGTCATGCTCAGCGGCGTGGGAGGGGCAGGACCGCTCCCATCAGGGCCGTTTCATCAGGATTCCGCAAGGTTCCTATGTAACTCCTCTTAAAAATCTGAAAATGAAACAAGACGTATTTCTGAGGTTGTCAGCAGGTAGATCCACTGGTTTGTGGTAAGTACTCTCTCTGGGAGGAAGTCTTGGCTCTGATGTCTGTGTTGAATGTTCCGTGGCTCCCCCGGCCGCCCCGGCGCAGGCCCCTTCGCTGGGCGAGGAGGCGGTGATGATATTGCTTCTAACAATCACACTGAAGCGTAGCCCCAGGCTGTCTTGCAAAGCCCCCTCCAAACAGCCTCTAATTAATTTTTATCCTGCCATCCCAATGAGTCCCGGGAGTGCAGCAACCCAACAACAAAAAACCCTCATCAAGCCATTTGGAGGAAGCTTTGACGTAACACTTGCAGATTTCAGATCTCCAAAAGAGAAACTGCCGGGCGGAAAAACTGAAAACCAAACCCAACCCCTCCCCTCTCCTTCCCTTCAGCGTCTTGCCTTTTCTCTCGATGCAGCCACAAGTCAGACCTTTCTCTGACTCCCTCCTACTCATGGCTCTTTCAGAGAAAACCCTGGAGCTATGTATTTTTTTTTTGCTGCTGGAGGAGATACCCAAATTCCCTGGAGGCGGGGATCAGGCACCTGCACTGGGCTGCCCTGGGGAGTCCCTTAAAAAGGGGAAGGGGCGAAGCCTCATCGCCTCTGGGTGGGGCCCGGCCTCATCGCGCTGTGAAAACACAGTTTAGTAGACACAGCGCTGGAAGCAGAAGGAAGGTTCCACAAAGAGGAATCCGACCCGCTGACCCACTGAGCACATCAAAGATGCGCTACCCTGGACCCCCCATCTTTGGAAGGGCCGCTGGCAGCAGCTGGGTCACACTGGTTGGCTGCATGACCCGGGTCCATGCAAAACTCCTGCAGGCCCCTGGCCAGGTCGTTTTCCTACTTATTCCCAGGGAATTTGGGGACAGAGGGGTCTTCTCCGGCCTGGCACTGGCACACCTGGCTGCCACGTGACCTTCACCTGCTACTTTCCCTCCAGCTCTGGGCGCAGCAGTCCTGGGCCCGGATCCCAAGCGCTTCCTGCCTCTGACATCCCTCTGTGTCTATTCAGGATGCTTCTCTTAGGACCTCAGGACGAATTAAAATTGAGGAAGGGCGACTGTTTGAAATGATGCATTCAGTGGCGTTGAAACCCAAACCACCCCGGCCGCCCGGGCTTCCTAGGATTTCTGGACAGAAAGGTTGAGTGACTGCTCCCCTCCCCGGGACTCAGGAGAGGAGAGTGATCCCATGCCAGGGGCGCTGGTGTTAATTTCACGATCGCCGGGTGCCAAAGAAATTTCCTCAGGACCTGCTTGACTCGACAGCTCCTGAGAAATGGGGTCATTGTTTCTAATGAGCTTGAACAGTCTGGCTCCTTTAAAAGAGTTAATCACAGACTCACAGGCCCAGAAAAAGCCTCCTTTGATGGCTCCTCTGTGCCAGGTCCAAGTGAGTGAGAGCTGATCCTATTTTTGAAGACGCCTATGGAGCCCCACTCCAGTGACTAATCGCTCATAATTGTCCGCTTTAATTTTAACCTCATGCGCTGGTGCTTTAAACAGATTTCCGTTTGCGCCGTCCTGGGAGAAGGTAGAAAGCATTGCTCATCGCACAAACGGGGCCGTTCATTTCCTCCCCCTCTGCTTTTTCCTGTCTCCTTGGATGGTAGGATGGGCCAGTGGGGAAGAGCAAATGTCGGGGAGTCGGACACATCTGGGTCTGAAGTCCGTGTTTTGTAACTTGCTAACTCCAAGACGAAGCCTCAGTTTCCCTGTCTGTGAAACTGGAGAAATACTAGCCACCTTATTGGGTTGTTTTGAGGATTAAATGAAATAATGGAAAAAAAAAAGTGCTTTGCATGGGTTCTGGATGGTGCCTACTTTAAGTCCACAAACCAAAGGGGCCCCTGCAGACGAGGTGGATGCATGTGGAATTCCCACTGCTTTGAGTGTTGTGTTCTTCAAGGCCAAGTGACATTGACGGGCAACGCGGCAGACAGCAGCGGAAGGAGAACTGGGCTGGGGACCCAGAGACCCGGGTCCTAGTCTCAGGCCTGCTGTACCCCAGCCCCAGGACCCTCACTCGGTAGGGCACAACCTCTCCGGGCCTCAGTATTCTGGTCTGTAAACTAATCTCCACCCTGTCTTGCTTGCTAGGGAGTGAGGGGAACATCAAACAAGAGGAGAGATGACACTGTGACCTGCCAACTGGAAAGCACCAAACATCAAGGGGGAAGAGTCCTGAAGGTTGGTGACCAACCAGCACCCTTGGGCCCACAGACCTGCCTACTACTGCCCAGGGGCATCTTCTCCAGGAGCACCTGGGCATTTTGCTGGAATTCCCCTGAACTGCCAACATCTGGGGTTGCAACAAGTTAAGGTGTATTTTTTTCCCTCGATTTTTAACATTCATATTTCCTTAGACTGTCAGTTGTGTTTTTGTTTAGAAAGGGACAACCCCTGGCTGGGAGTACCCTCCAGTCCAGAGGCAGGAGAGCATAGTGGTTACGCAGTTGGTTAAACCCATGGACTACGGGACCAGACCCCAGTCACACCCTAACTCTGCCACTGTCTCACCCGTGTCCTTGGGAAGCCACCTACCTCTCTGCGTTTCCGCAGCCTCCGCTGTGCAGCGGGGACAATGAGAGTTCCCACCAGAGAAGGATTAAATGAATACACATCACGTGCTCAGAACAGTGCTCTGGCACGTGGTAAACACTATTAAGCATAAATATTAAGAGTATTATTATTATAATCAAACTTTTCTGGTCCATGCAGTGATGAAATTTGACCAGGAGATACTCGATTCAGTTCCAAAAGACCTCACTAAGACTCTCTAGTCTAGAGTGGGTTCTTAAGCTTATGGGGGCCATGACTTGTTTGAGGAAATGATAAAACGTTATTGACTTTTTCTGCAGAAAAGTTAACACATACACCAAATTTCACGTATATTTTTTGGGAGACTTCTGCTCATTCATACAATTCCTGGGGTCTGCAGACCTTGGTAAGGAACTTCTGTTTTATTGCCTTCCTTTTGATTAGGTCATCAGGACCATCCAAGTACAGCTTTGGATGTGATAACTGTAAGTATCTGATCAGAAAATTGTATTATGGTCACCGTCAACTGCAGGTCCAAAAGAGAAAGAAAATGTGTAACATCAGTGAACCTGAATTAGACTTTATACGATCTCTTTCCTGAGTAGTATGCCTTTGGTGCACGCGACTGCAATTTCTGTCTGTACCCAATGCATGTTGCCTCTATTTCCATGGCAGCTGCAAATAGCCAAGGGTCACTTTGTTAAGAATTCCCAGTTCTGGAGAAATGAAAGGTCAAAGTCATGAACATCTCAGTTAACACTAGAAGGTTCTTTAATTCAAGTTATATGAAGAACTCTCTTAAGTATGGTGTTTATAGGCTAGGGTTTGGAAGAACTTAAATTAAAAACAAATAATCACAGATACACCCTTTGATATGATTATACCTTGGAAGATTTTTATTGTAATTTGGAAGGAGTTAAAGGTTAGACCCACAAGAGTTTAATTTTCAGGTGAGACAGAAGTGTATTTCAAGTCTCCCCAAATGCCTACTTAACAAACACCACCTTTTGCATGTTCTTGATTTATTTCTCTACTTCTAGACCATTGGTTTTATGAAATTAATTTGCTACATAGAAATACCCTAAATCACTTTCCTACCAAACCATGGATATGGTTTGGAAGAGGAAGAAAGGGAGGACCCCTTGTTTTTTGTAGTAAGGGCTGATAACCCACGGGGTGGGGGGGAAAACTGGTTGAAGCCTGTACACAAAAATCAAACTAATATCAGTATTTTCTTTTTTTAGAGAAAGAAATGCCTGTTTCAAAAATTGAACACAGAGAAGATAAATACTACAAAAGATAGTTCAGTTTCTTTACTATTATATCCAGTTAAAGGGGGTGGAGAGAGAAAAAGAGCATGGACAAGGGTAAGTGGAGGGGGGTTTGCAACAGCAGGAAGTGCAGGAGAAAGGGAGGGATCACAACTGAACAGGTAGGGGAGAAGAACTGGGTGCAGAAGGGATAGATTTGGGTCAGGCAGTTGCACAAATGCTGAAGACAAGAAAGAGACTGAGGCAGCCATTAGTTACCTTCTTTAAACATGTGTATCTTTGTATCTCCCTCATTCCTAACATACTCCAGTAAATCAATTAAACAGAAATAAAGAGAATACATTAAAAAAAAAACCCCAGAAGCCTTAAAATCAATTTTGACTTAAGAAGTGTACTTTATCTAGGCTATGATCTTACCATTATTATCAATTGCCATCTGTTTCCCTTGAAATACTACTGTATTGTGTGTGTGTGTGTGGTTTAAATGCTGTTTACAGCTCTTCAGCTGCTTTAATCCTAGGCTTCAGAAGCTCTACTCCATATGAGATAATTAGAACTTCCTGCCTGGGGTGGTGGGGTGGATAGGATTATCCTTGAGATTGCAACAGGAGTAATCAGAATCGTATCGCTATGAGGTTGGGGCCCATTGTGGACCACAGTAAGCAGTTTCCCATCCTGATGCCGGGGACTGTGACAGGACCTGCCAGTAACATGTCTGTAGACAACACACCACTGCTTAAATTTCTCCTTTGCAAAGTAATTTCTGAATTGGGGATTGAAAACATAAAGAGCTGAGAAACACAGGAAGAGAAGCATTCGTTTTTGAGTTAACACTCAATGTAAGTGTCAGTCTTGGCAAGGAAAAAAGCGATGTCCTGGTTTAAGAGAATCAGGTCCTGAATTGGAGGACCACGCAGCTTTTGAATGAAAATGTTCCATATTTGGACAACTGGCCTGTACACCCCTTATAATGACATCTAGTCCAAAATATAATGTATCGATACATGTAGGTGGCCCTTAAAAAGTATCGTTCACCAGAAAGAGGTTTAGAGAGAACTCTACCCCGATTATTTCAGTGATGCCTGAAATATCTCCAAATGGTCACGTCATGAACGAAAGGCAACGAGCAACATTCCTTGGCTGAACGGGAAGCCAAAAACACTCACGGTAGGCTTTCGGGCGGGCAATGGAGCTAGGACACTGGTATTAACATGGTGACCCCTAGTGTTTCATGGTGGTAGCACGACTTGGAAGGACACCAGCACCCTGGGCTAAGTAGGGCCTCTCCACGATCTTCTGATTGAAGGAGTTATTGCCCATCATAACTGTTTACATCTTTAAAACCATCACATTAAACAAAACCCTCTTTGACTTTAATGCATTTTCCTGTACAACATCCGCTTCCAAACCCTGACGAATAGAACTGAGTCCTGACATTGTTTTCTTTTTTCTTATAATGTGTGGCTTCCTGGCTAAGCATTTCAAAGATCGAGATGTATCAATTCATTATTGCGGTTGCAATGTCATCAACAATGGATCATGGCATCAACGGATGAACTGTTGGAGGAGGTGGATATTGCTATATTCATGGTGACTAGCAGCGTGACTAGCAGGGGTTTACTACGGACACATCAGGTAGAGGACAGTCATGCGCCCTGGGTGGGGTGAGTGCCCAAGGACCATGTCTGCCGTCTGTTGGATTTTTCATCTCAGTACCCTCGTTCTGGCATTGTAGCATAGGGCGGGTACAAAGAAAGCAGATAGATTATAAATGTTCATCCAAGGAGATGAGGAAAGTCAAATCAATTGGATAACTCAAGCCACCTAAAGTACTTCCCTATGACTTAAGCTGGATATTTCAGAGAAAAGTATTTTTTGGGGGGATTTGAATCATACCTATTCCTATTAAATGGGATGCATGTCTTCATTTCCCATGTTACATAATGTAGGCGGACGCAGCCCCAGAGCTAAAAACAATAATTAAAACTAGTTCACTAATTCTCAGGAAACCTACTCAACGTAGACTCAACGGGATGGGAACCGGCCGGCCGTTGGTCCAAATCTCAGGGCTTTTCCGTTTTTATGGTTATGACCCTGTTTTATCAGGTATAAGAGACTCTTCCTGTCAGGGTTCCAAGTGTACTTGGGTGTTGGTAAAGCAAAAGGAGATAAGTAGAGTCTCTGATGTTTTCAGACTCATGTCACCATCTCACAAACACTACAAGTCTTTTAACTGCGCAAACACCAATGATTATTTTCTTCTCTTCCATGTTTTTTTTTTTTTTTAAGTTTCAACCCCACAGCTAGAGTGACACCAACTGACCCCAAAAGAGAACTTGGGGATCTTCTCCAGTTTTCACTGGTCTATTGAAAAACAAAGTCCAGAAGGTGCATCTAAAACAGAGAGACACAAATGTAATCCCGTCATTTCGATCGGGTCTTGGGTGACATTTTTATGGTTGCCTTTTCTTTGATCTAGAGCTCCAGATTATGTTGGTGGCTCATCCTTCCCTACAGAAGCTTCCTTCATACACCAGATGGGCGTGTGAGCTGCGAAGGCCATCTATCGCTGTTGGGAAGGGCAGGGACAACAGGGGACCTTCACTCAGAAGCAGAAGGGAAGCAGCTTCTCCCAAACAGAGCTGACAGAACTGGATCCTCTTCCCACCTAACTCTTTGTTATATTCAAATACTTCAAAGTCTTCTTTTTATGAAAATGAGTTCTACTATCTCCAAAAAATCAACAGATTTAAATGTCAGTTCAAGGACTTTCAACCTTACGAATCTTCCATTGAAAACAAAGCCCTTTGGCTATGAGGCTTAGACGAGAGAGTTTCAGCCTCCAGGTCCTACATTTCTAGAGCCATCTGTGAAGAGGTGGGAACCCTTGGGAACTGACTTCCAAGTTCAACCACACCATCACACACTGCGGAGCACAGCTGGCATAGATCTGAAAGGATGCAGATGGTTTGTGTAAGCAACATGGGTGGTCTCTTGTAGAATGGAGCAAATAGGCTACAATTAGGTTCAGGGTATAGAAAACTTACTGAGGGGCAGACACCCAAGGGGATGAACAAACTGCCATATTTATTGCTCTCCTGGAACAAAATGCATGGTTGTCGAAGATGAAACTGTAGTCCCAAGAAGCCCACAGCCCTGTGTATCCTTGTGGCACACAGGAGTGACTCTGCTGCCATCTACGCCCAAAGCCTCCTGTTTCCAAGGAAGCCCGCTCCATAGAAACACATCAGAACATCTTCTTTTACCTTTTGACAAAATGAAACTGCGTCCTTGGGAGTTTCCCACCCATTGCTCTCTTGGCTACTCCACTCCGGTACTATTTCATTACTTATTGATTTCTCAACGCCTCTCTGCATGGCTGTAATTTACACAAGTCCTTACAGCCCTTAGCGATTCTTAACACCTCAAGGTAAGATCACCGAGTCCGCTAGAGAGAGACATTCTTTTCCAGAACGATGAAAAATTGGTGAATCTCATCGCTAACATGAGTACCTTTGGGAGGCCACGGTGGATGAAAAGGAGCCTCACAATAATAGCCAATGAGACGACAAACAAGACCAACTCCGAAAGAGATGTTGTAACACTCTTGGGGTGATGCTGAATTCCATGCAACTTTTATTGCAGAAAGGAAGGAAAGAATGCTTTATGGATTGGCCGTACTCAGGTAAAAAAAAAAAAAAAAAAAAAAAGAGGAAGGAAAGCCTATGGATAGCCTATGAAATAACCCTAAAGCTGGCAAGCTGGATTTATTATGATCTTTTAAAACAATTCATCACCTCTCTCATCAATTTGTGAAATATGTTTCCTTCCAGTTGTAATTGATGTTCCACATGGAAAGATGTGGAAGCAAAGGACAATGTTGGCATGATGGAAAAAACAGAATGGAACAAGTGTCTTATGGAGGTCTCTTGTTTGGGTAAAATATACCAGTGTTATAAAGAGGGAAATAAACTAAAATAAAACTATGTTTTTTAGGGAAAGGTATAGTTTTAAATCACAATAATAAATCAAATTAAATTGGCAGAACTTCTAAAGTCTCACACTCAGACTTCATTATGTTGCTTTTAAAAGTTTCTAATTAAAAAAAATTTTGTCAGCTATTTTGTTATATATTTCTGGGGAATAGTTTTTGATTTACCTGTAAAATCCCTTCATGAATTTTCGTTTTATATATTTAGAGTTACGGTGAGAATGTGGTTTATCAATTTGAAGAAAAATTTAATATTATGAAATACTCGTGTGAAAAATGACGTGATGTGTTTTCATACAAAAATGAGATTGAATTCTCTCTTTGCTTCTTCTGAAAATGGTATCACATGAAAGATCCCTTGAAGGAGTGTACCTTGGATTGGCCTTGTGGGGAAGCCACTGTCTGAAAAAATCAGTTAAGTGTCAGACTGTTTACACATTATCATGTAGCTTACCTAACTCTATGACCCAAAAACCATTTCTAGATAGTTCCAAGACAATGGACCTAACCAACTCATAAATTACAGACTTTTATATCTCTCTCTCTCTCTCTTTCTTTCTTTGCTTAAAATGAATTTAGAAAGCATCTGGGCCACTTATAGCTTATTTTATTTTGTTGAAATCAGTGAAAATAATCCAATGAAAGGTGCTATTTGGCCTTTGGAGATATTTTTTTTTAAAAAACAAATTTTTGATGATGTATTTTACTTTTTAGTTGTGTATTATCTATTACATTTACTGGTATTTGTTATATCTTCTTCACCTGACTTGTACCACCCAATTTTCTAATACATGAGGATTTATTGAGGTAATTGCAATGAACGTGATTGTTGCTTGCACGCTATCTTTTCCCTTTCTTTTGGAGCATGAGCTCTGCATTTCTCTGATTGTGAGGGCGCCTTCCCCTACTGTAAGTTCATTTGGTTTGGGTAGGCCAGACCTTACCCCTTGGTTCTAGGTTGATCCAAGCCAGGCCAGCTGGACACAACACCACCCTGTCCACAGGGTGGACACAAGCCTGAGACAATGAGAGCCCAAACCAGGTCTTTTGCTGGAACTATTGGCAGTGGAGGGGCTCACCTCCCTCGGGTGGTTATATTGGTAGATGTGAGCTTGGAGCTGAGCTGCCATTGACTACCACATGCAAATAGCCTACATGGAAATGAGGCAAACACAGAGAAGAACAGAACCAAAGTGAATTCAAGGAGAGTCGGGGTGGGGGGTGTGAGTCAGATGTTACTGTTTCACCTGTTGAATCCAGCTGACCCTGAAGCCACCTACCCCAGGCATGACAGTATATGAATGAATACATTCCCACTAGTCCTTAAGCTAATGTGAGTTTGGATCTAGGCAGTTTCAACCAAAAAGAGCCCTACTTAGGGCAATTTTGTCTACGAACAATCTGCATGTTTCAAATGAATTTCCTTTTGTTCTGAAATAAATCTGAAATGTTTAGGTAGATTCATTGAATTAAAAGGGATTTAATGATTTTGTTGTCCATCTGAGCAGAAAAAGCTGCTAAAGCATCTTAGACTTGCGCCTGCAACTGCCCTGGTATGAGAAAATTTCTGCCAGGGCAAGAAAAGAGATGCTGAAAAATCCTTAAAAGTAATAATGAAGAGGAATATTTACTATCTTTGTTTTGGTTTGGTTTAGTTAATACTGAATTATATGAAATCTCATTAATCTCACATGGTGCTTCTTCAGCATCTGCGATACCAAACTAAGAGCTGGTTGTACAGTAGGCATTTATTTGACTAAACTTGTTAGGAAGAATTGCTGTCCATTATTAATGCTTACTATACATTAAAAAGGAAAGGCATTTATGATATGGCACTGTTTCTGAGGAATTTAACACAATCTAAAAATCAGACTGTTCTCTAAAGATTGACAAAATTCCCAGAAAACACCAAGAACATAAATCAGTGGGAAAAGTCTTCCTTTTCTGTGACTCACATGATTGTCTTCTGAAAAAAAAGGCATTAAATGCAAAGATCTAAGCTCGCGATTGTTAACTATCAGGCTATCCAGCTAATCACCCTCTCCTTACCTCAGGACGATGTGTAAGAAATACCGACCTTGTTAGAATTCATAGACGTGGCCAAATTCTGGACTACACTCCATATTTCTGAGCCCTTGAAATTCTCTAGAATGAACACCGTTAAAAGAATGTGTTCATTGTGAACCATCTCTCTCTTAGGTATTTATTTCCTAATTGTCCTTTTCTGATGCTGTTGGTCAAACTACAACGCCAACCAAAAGCCACACGGAAGAGAGATCTGTAGCCCGAGAAGAGCGAGTGACCACCACCCAGGGCAAGTGGCTCAAACAGTGTCTGTCTTAAGGCAGCCCACCCAGCCACATGGCCAGTTTGGCTCAGAATCAAAATCAGAGTCGTAAAACCATCACGATGGTGGGGGAGGATGTGAGAGCTTCTGGAGGCAGAACGACAGGACTGTGACACTGAGGACGGGGCCAATCAGATGGGGGCCGAGGGAACCAGGCAGGAATTCCACAGCAGGAAGATGGACCTTGGCCCCAGCCCACCTTTCCAGACTCACCTCGCCGCTACCCTCTGCCCCAGTCACACTAGCCTGCTCGCTGGCCTCCTTTCATGCGATGCACTTTTCACATCTCCGTGCCTTTGATGCGCTGGTCCTTCTGTCTGGACTGACCACCTCATTTGCTCTCCTCACCACCATCAAAGCCCTAACCATCCCGCCCACCTGACTGTGCTTTCATCCCAAGCCCTCCCGCACACTCTGAACTACCTGGGGTGCCAGAAGGCTCCATCTTTTCTTTTCTTTCTTTTTTTTTTTTTTTGGCCTCCATCCATGCCTTGACATAGCTTATTTTTTCTCTTTTGCTTTCCTATCTTCTACCCTCTTCTCGATCTTCCCAACCTAGTCTTCTAATTGTAGCTTGTGCATCACCTCCTCCTGAAAGCCTTCCCTGATCTCTCATTCTAATTCAGAAGACCCTCCCCCACGCTCCAACAGCCTCTCGGTGTCTACCTGGTCAGCACCCACCCCACCGTCCTGTAGTCACTGATCAACGTGCCTGTCTCTTCCGTATGCTTGGAATGGCCTTGAGGGTCGACACCGTGCATCCACCGACTTTGTATTCCTTTCACTTTAGTGCCTGGAGCCCAGGAGGAACGGTGTTAGAGGGAAGGAAAAATGACCTAATCCTTCCAGGCCCCGCTCTCCTGTCACTTTCTCTGGAAAGTTCCACAACCCATCTGGTCCTCTTGCACTTTACATATGCACATTCAAAAAAGGAACTTCCCACAGTTTAACCAGCATTGTGGATGGTCCCTGCCCCTCTGTTTCAACAGAGTGTGAGCTCTTTGATGTCGGGATTCAAGTTGACTTCATCTTTCCGTCTCTAAAGATGCCTTGTCCATAGTGGGGGCACATTTGTTTCTGCTCTGTAAACATTCATGGAAAGTTATATGGTACCATTAGGCCACAAAAATGTGGAAATCATTCAAACAAATCCTAAACTGGATGGGGGACTCTTTCTAGCTTTGGATATTAAACAAGCTGATTCATCAGACCTGATGATAGGGTGGGACGGGGGTGTGTGTGAATGCTCGTAGCAATAACACTACGTAACACTTAACTGAGCACTTACTATGGAACACAGGCTGTTCTAAGAGCCTTACTTGTATCACAGCACCATTTACCGACCGATGATGCTCAGTGGCACATGAACAGGGCTCCCATTTGAGTCCGTGGCAGCTGCGCATCTATAGCTTAGGGGAGGGAGTTGGGTCTGGTGAGTTTCAGGCTTGTCTATGAAAGCTGAGATTATATGGATTTGTTCTGAGAGTTAGCAGAGAGCTTCATCAATTGCTATCTACCTACACTTGAGTATTTTAAGCTAAAATTATTTTAAAGTCCATTAACCTGTGATTTTGCAACTTGAATCGAAAAGATTCCTCTCTGAATTTTAAGATGTTTCCGGTAAATAAATAGTAGGAAAGAAAGACAACCGGGGTGGTATTCTCTATTGTATGGTATCCTCATAACAGTGGCTACTGCTTCCCGAAGGATGGGTGGGGGTCCTGTACTGGGGACTCTATACCCCTGTGTGGGAGCCCCCACTTCCACTCCTCAACCTGTGAGGCTCTAGTGCAGATTAAACACAGTAAAGTGTGTAAATAGCCCAGCCCAGAGAACACTTAGATGGGGAGTTGTTATCAGCTCAGCCCTGGCAATACCCCAACAGAGTAGGCATTGTTTTCCTCATTTTAACGAGGTTGACAGTGTTGCAAAAGAAGTCAGGCAACTTACATTTAACTCCAGTGAACGGCTGGGTCAGGATTTGAACCCAGGTTTGCCTGAATCTGGGTTAACCATTAACTTACAAGGGAGCCTAATCTTGCTCCTACTAAATTGTTTTATGACTCCAGGAAAGTGATATCCTCTCTGGTCTGCAGTGTTTACTGTGGAGGAAGAAATTAACAAGTGGAATTGTGCATTCGGGCCTGGCAGAGATTCTTGAGTTCTAAGACTTCAGGTGACCTTGACTTACGGTCCGGACCATACTCTCGACTTAAGCGCTGAGTCCCAAAATATAGGCATGTCATGCAATTTCAGAGGCCTCTCGAGGAAGGGCGGATCTGACCCACCTTGCGATCTCACAGGGTTGTTACCAGAAATAACTAATAAAAAAAGCCTAGGACGTGTCCAAGTGCCAGAGTGACAGATGTGACTATCCATAAATTAGTCTTGCAGAAAGCTACTTGCCTGGGGTCATCATAAATTTCTGATGGCGCAACACAAGACTGATTGTATTTACTTTTGCTCTGTGTCAGGTAGAAGAGTATGAGAGGCCAGTAAAACGATTTAGTTGGCTGGTGAATTATCTGCAAGATTGATTAAAAATAGGAAGCAAGCAATTGGCAAATTGTCAATGCACAGAAGAGAATACTCAATAACTCGATCTGGAGATTAAATTAATTTAACACAGGGGCACCATTTGAGGAGGTTGTTCCATTGAACTCTTGTGATATTATTTGGTCTGAAATTACTGTGTGTGTGTGTGTGTGTATGAACGAGGCAGCTATGTAACATGGTGCTCATCTTGGCTCTCAATTCAAGATTAAGAAAGCAGTAAAAATAATACACAAGGGATAGTAGTCCTTAGTCCTCATCATTCTAAAAGAGATCATTTGGTGGAAATTAGAAAGAAAACATCAGCCACGTAATAAATTACTCTGAGTGTCCCACGAATTGGGAGCTGCCTGCTATTGTTCCCTCTTCTCATAAATGATGTGCCCAGATTATACCATCACTCTAACACGATTATGTATGCAAATGATGCAGACAGTTATGCAATTTACAATTTGGCTGAAATTGTTAAAGCACTGGCAAATGGACTTTGACAAATCGCAATTTGAGGTTTTAAAAATGAACTTTTATCCCTGAGCAAGGAAACAACCGATATTTAGCCGGTGCTTATGTAAATTCCTAGAGCAACACACAATAGAGGGGCAAGCGACGCAGGCTCCGCTACCGCTTTCAAAACCAGCCTCAACTCTTGACTGCGATTGGGAAATGGATGACTCAAAGATTGCTCTGGTTGAATCAGAGATTGAATTAATAGGGAATTATCATATATACCACACACGGATTACCAATTTTAAAAGAATTAGACCACCGCAAAATACATTTAATTTAATATTTCTTTGATGAGTCAGAGGGCACTTGAAGATCTTGCTGTGCCTCCGGGTCCTCGTTATGAACCACTATTGCTACTGGGGAGGCATGGGAGACAGTTAATGAAGAGATCCGGTCAACAAAACACAGGAAAACAGGGAGTCTGCTGTTTTTAGACATTTATGTCAGGGTGTTTCCCTTTCAATTTTAATCTCTTTATATCCCCAGGGAAGCCGATAGGTCACTATTGCCTTTCCTATGTGGGCCGGAGCTGGGTTACATCATAGCAGTATTTCTCAATGTTTTCCATTCAAAGACTCATCCTGGATTCTGTAGTCTTCTCCTTTATTATCATGTATCCAGCATTTCTTTTCAATGAAATTTATTTACAACAATTCTCCTTCCCCACCTTTCTTTGTCCCCAATACGTGGGGGACGTGGCCGCTATCTTGATACACAACCAAACAGAAGGCTTAGAAAGTACCTGCTGGTGTGGAAGGGACTGTGAAAACAGACTGAGACCCGGCCCCCGTCCTCCAAGGTTTACTGTCTCAAACGTGTTGACGCACAGATACAGACAAAGGCTGTTGGGAACATGCAAGAAACTGAAACCCAAAGGAAAGAGCCCGCTAGGTATGAGAGGATACACAAGCCTACGGCTTTCTAACCAGCTAAATAGGACCAGTTTCAAGTTTACTCTTCTGTGACTGCTCTTTTTTGAAGTATAAGCTCTTAAATTATAGGGCACAAAATTAGACTGCAGTAGGGTGTTTACCAGTGTAGGATATAATGAGAAGGTCACTCGTGGTTTCAACATTTTGTATTTCTAAGCCAGAAATATTTCTAACAGTGGCCACTTAGTTCATTTGGTTAGCAAATCGGTAATAATGAAGCCAGAAGAATGAGTTCCATACCCCTCGGGCCAGTTGGCTTCACTTGTTTCGTAATGACGGACCAGATGGGAAGCTCTGACTCCAGTGTGAGTTCGCTGTCTTGCAAAGAAAAGTGACTCCCTAGAGACGCAAAGTCAGAGGCCACCAATGAATATTTGGGAAAACCATTTCAACATCAATAAAAATCAAAGTCATGTAAATGAAAATAAGGTAACATTTTGTCCAGGAAGTTAGTTTGGCAAACAGAGGAGAGGAGAGAAGAGGTAAGGAAAGGAGGCAAAAAGTAAGAGATGGAGAGAGAAAAAACCCAACACAGGAAAAGTGCAGGGAATGGCCACTCTAACATGGCAGATGGGAGTGTAAATTAGAACAACTTTTTGGAAAACAATTTGGCAATGAAAAAATGTATGTCCATGCCCTTTGTCCCACTAGCTCTACTTATAGAAATCTATCCTACAGAAATGTAGAAGCTGCCACTTTCTTCTAGAACATTCTATCCACTATCTCTGGTGCTTTGACACCATCAGTGGCATGTTTGGGGGACAAAACCTCCAAGTGCAAACTGGATGGTCCCATTCTTAAGAAACAAGGTGAAAAAACCTCCAGTAGAGAAAGAGATTTATGTCCGCCCCCAAATATGCATAGCAGCAATATTTACGTTTATGAAAATGTGCAAACAATATAAAAACAGTGGGATACTTAACAAGGTTATATCCATATGATAACGTATTGTTCCATAAATAAACTGATGTTTGTGACAAGTTTCCCATTGACAGGACACATGTTTATCATATAAAAAACAGAAAATAAAACTGTGTAAACAATATGATATCATGGATACCAAACAATATGTGTAGACAGAGAAAAAGGGACCAAAATCATAGATATGATTATTCTAGATAGTGACATGAAGAGTGATTTGTTAATAATCCTTCCCAGTTTTCTATCTTTTCAAAGATTTAAAAAAATGCACTAATTTTCATAATCAGAAAAAATATTTATGTATTTTTAAATAAGGAGATTTAAATAAAATGAGAAACGTTTATAAAGTAACATTAAGGGGCAAAAGCAGGATTCAAGAGGGAAAACTACAATATGCTCTTATACAGGTAAATATGCTTAGAAAACAGAATGAAAATAATATATTGTTACGAATGCGACACAGGTAGGTATCCTTACCTACCTGTGCAATGGCAGGATGATGGATGCTTTGTCTAGTACTTTTCTGTACTTCCCCCAAGTCATGCATTTTTTTTATAATAAGAAATAATGAATAGAATACTTAGGACTTCACAAAAAGAATCTGGGTGAGAGCACGCAGATAAAATAGTGACTCTCTTTTACCACTGCTGCCCCAACCACTCTGAATTGCCGAAGTAACAGTAACCCATCTGGGGGATTAACGATATAAATCATCTTTTTATTCGGTGTGATCAAAGCAGTTACCATTTTTGTAAGGAAATAATGGCCAAATATTGGCAATTTCATAAGGATCAACTCAATATATGAAGCATAGCACAAACTATTTATAAAATCAATTATAATACTATTTGTTTTTGTAGCCAAAAATCCAAAATCAAACAAAAAGAACAAAATCAAGAGCTTTTGTTTGTGTGGTTTATATCTAATGATATATTAGAAATTGAAATGTAGATATTTTTTAAAAAATTATTAATTCATTTCAAACTAAAATAATTATCCCACTCCATGTTAATATAAATAACATATTTTAATTAAATATTAAATTGAAATCAGTATTTCAATTAAAATAATTATGTTTCCCAAACCAAAATAATATAGTGAGAAACCAGGGCATTGTCTACTTAGTCCATTTCTCTGCTATAACAGAGTATCACAGACTAGGTGATTTTTAAACAATAGGAATTTATTTCCCATGGTTCTGGAGGCTGAGAAGTCCAAGATCAAGGCGCCTGCAGGTTTGGTGTCTGTTAAGGGCCCAATCTCTGCTTACAAGATGGTGCCTTAAATGCTGTATCCTCCTCCGGAGGCAGGAACACTGTTCCTCACTTGGCAGAAAAGCAGAAGAGGGTGAACCCACTCCCTGGAGCCTTTTATATAGCGGCATTAATACATTCAACACCTCCCATTAGGCCCTATTTCCCAACACTTGTATTGGGGATTAAATGTCAACATGAATTTTGGAGGGCACATTCAAATTATAGCAGTCACTATGTAAATCTCTGTCTAGTTTGATAGAAGACAACTAGATTCTCAGATCTGCTTCTGCACTCAATATGTTGCGATATTCTATGTCATGTAGCTTCTGGAAAACTCTACTGTATACTCGTGAGAGAATGAGAGTGAAAAAGGCAAATAATATTTTTGTATTAAGTTATTTTGATATCAGAGACCACAGAAACCCAGGGGCCCCCAGCCCACACATTGAGAATGTCTGTTCATAACTTTTTCAGGGTCATGGTTCCCTGAAAAACCATGACTGTTCTCCCTTCTCTAAGGAATGAACATGCACCCAAATGTACACACACATACACACACAAGTTTGTAAAGAATTCTGGGTGTTCACTAACACCCTCAAAGTCTATGGACACCCCAGATTAAGAGTACATGGCCTGGAAGAAAGGTGGTAATTATACTGGCTGTGTTTGCACTCCGAAGTCCCAAGACTATGCTCAGTTATGATGCTTGATAAATATTGTTCCATGAAAAGAAACAAAAATTTCTCACAAAATTAAAGAAATATCTAAAATTACCAAAGGATTAAACAAAATTAAATGGTAAATAGCTATTGGATCTGGTTAGCTGTGCTCTAACACTGAGTCAGCAAAATGCCTCCCTGTACAAATGGCAAGGAATAAACGCAAAACTCCATCTTCCACTTCTCCCCCAAACTTATCTTTTTTCAAAGAACCTAACTGGCTGTAATTTAAAGACATGTTGAAAAAATATAAATATATATTTTGGGGGTAAAAAAAAATCCATTAAATTTTTTGATTGCATGGAGTTGCTTATCAAGGGTGTGTGAATAATGCCAGGAAAAGATACTTTTCTAAAAATCAATATGTTGAAAGTGCTGTTTTAGGGTTGCTGTAGTTGTTGGTTGTGTTTCAGAGTTATTCTTATTGACCTGAATTCAAAAACAAGGTATTGATTTATAAAGTACCTTCAGTAAATAAATGTACATTCTTTCAGCTATCCCTAATAACCTGTAGCATACAGAACAAGGTTTCAGCTCAGCCCAGTAGAGCTGAGCTTATAGTGTCACAATTAATCCTTTTTAGGAGTCGTGAGGCCCCTCTAACGTGGGGGTACAACAGAGATGACAAGCAAGAAACCCACGGAAAGAGGAAAGAGGTAGGAATGTCTTAGTTTTTATTTTTCCAAATGTTATTTTGGTTTCCTAAGCATTTGGAAGCACAGATAGCAAAACCACAGTAATTGATGATGACTCACCAAATTCTTACACACCATGGCTCGACTAAGCTTTCCTTTTGAGACTGAATGATAAATAGAAGAAGAAAGGTACCTCTTTGGTTGACTATTGGGTCCATTCTAGAGAAACAGCAGATGAGGGCCATGTTCCCTGGCTTTAGATTCAAAGTCCACATCAGGACAGCATTGTGGATTAGTTTGGATCTGTCTCATCCTGCCACTATTTACAGCCACAAATGTTGGTTGACAGGGACCATATTGCATTAAAAAACCCCCAGTTTTCTTCAAAATCATTTTCTACCAATTGCAATTGAGTTGCCTCTTTAAGACGTAGGTAAACATCATGACAGCAAGCTTGAGCAAAGTGTAGGAGAAGTAGAGTTTGTGAGCATTGGGCTTCTTCCTGAACGTTTCTTGAGGTCAATGCCCAAGGACACATAAGAGTGGTTATTAAACAATTATACTCCTATTTATCAATTAAGAGAAATTTATCCATTTTTAAAAAAGACAAAGTACTTGGCAATATAGAAATGAGGAGAAATCAAAGAGTAGAAGTAAAACCACAAAGGAGGGGGAAGTTTACCTGTATCAGAGATGAAAGCATCATGCTAGATACCAATGAAGCTGTCACATGCAGAAAGCCACCTGGTGGCTCCTATTTAGCATCCAAAGAGAAGGATCTGGCAAAAGTCTATGCATTTAAATGTAAATCCCAAAGAATCTAATTTTTTTTAAATAATTAACTTTACTGTTATTTCTCTTGGTTATTATTACTTTGATTATTTAAATAGATTTATTCCTTCAAAGCACAGCACATTTTTTTTTTCCGCTAGCACAATTCTCTTGCAGGGGTCCAGAGTGGTGTTTTCTGAACCAGGAGCCTTGGGAATGGGACAGTGGCAAGTCGGAGACAGTGAGTGGGTGGTGGGCTTCGGGCCTCACACCTGGCTTCAATCAGAGCAGTTCTATTTGGTCTGTTTTTATATATTGAGGCTACAAGTAAGATTTTATTAGGAAAAGAATTCTGCTGCTAAAAACAATGACAATGAAAGGTTGAAAATCAGCGGTCTGGGGAAACTATGTTTAGACTGAAATGGACTCTGAACATTAATAATGCTTCTGTAGGAATTCAGCAGGTGACTTTTTTTTTTAAAAGAAGTTTCAAGTTATCCATGTTTATTATTAAAAAAGAGAATAGAGAGAACAGTAAGCAAAAAGAAAAAAAATAAAAGCACCCGTATTCCTGCTGCTCTGATATCACAGTTTAAACATTGAGTGACAATTTATTGGCTTCTTTTTTTCTCTGCATACATATATATCTCTTAAAAATGAAAATGAGATTAAAAAAACTCTGCATACTGTGTTGTCACTTGATGTTTTTACATATTATATGATGAAGCTATTTCCATGCCAACAAATATATCTTTGTATCATACTTTGCGGAGGCTGCCGATTACGTGGGCATATGGACTTTGTCCATTTCTACAACGTGTCTAGTTTATCCAGTGCCTTGCTGCAAGGTGTTTGTTCTGCTGTCATAAACAGTCCTGCTGTGAACACCCTGGCTGGCTGCATACAGCAGAACTTAGAACGGGTCTGCTCCAGCATACTGACATAGTACAAATGCATGTCACAGGCATGTGGACACAGGGAACCACTTGGCTCATTTGCTGATGTGCCTCCAAACCCTGTGTCTGTCACCTGGGGCTGTGAGCCACCCCTCACTACACTCTACAAATGTGCTTTTCTATGGGACCCACGACTCGAATTCTTGCAGAGTACTGACACGGAGGAGGAGTTACAAATATGTCCCCTGGCAGCAAGTCCAGCTGAATTTAAAATCAGTGCCACCCTCCACCAGCTGGGGGATCTTGGGTAGGTGACTTTCTTAAAAGTGTCTCTCAATTTCTTCACTTCTTAAATGGAGGCGATGATAACATCTGCCTCATAGTTAACGGCGTTGCTTAAATAAGTGAATACCCGTAAACGCTCAGAATAACATCAGAGACTTGGGAAGCAGCGGAGATGTTCATCGTTCCTATCTTTGCACTTTTTGACTGTTTCAAAGCTGGGGGGGTTTCTGGTCTGAGAGACAGAATGTGAGCCTTCGGCTCCTGAAGCTCTGCCTTTCTCCGGATAGTGTGGGACTTAGCTTCCCAGATGGTGCGACCAGACCTGGATTCTCTTGCCCTGAAGACAGTGGGCAAGGTGAGGGGGGTCAGAGCCTGTGGGCCGTTAGCACCCGGCCTTTGATTACTGCAGCATGCTGAACGAACAGATGCATTTTTGTCGTGTGCAATCACTTGCAAAAGGTTGGGAAGCGCGGTTGCGGAACTTCGTGTTTATTTCAGATTTTACTTTAAGCCACCCTGCCTCCGCAAAATGTGCCTTCCTCCCCTTTCTCTCAACTGTAAGCGCCAATTATTTGACAAACAATCACGTCTAAGCAGACTCTGAGCCTGACCTACATGCGTAAGGAGGAGATCGGTTTTCAATAGCAGTTTTCTAAGGTAACTTCAATAGCATATTGCAATATAATATGATAATTACCACTTTTTAGAGAAAGGAAAACAAGGTAATAACCCCTCTACCTACATCTCATGTGACACTTGTGTTTTCTGATCCTTGGCTAGTCCCTGCAGTCTGGGGACATTCAGGAGGATAGATGTGTGATACTGAGGACTGCGTCCTGCTGAAACTTGAAGGTGTATTTAAAAAACTGGTGACATTTTTGTGAATCACCATTTTTTTCCTGTCTTTAATTTTAGTTGCTATTTCCTCTAGCCTGTAGGTTTTGAAGTTTATGGCTTTCTCCTTTACGGGCCCAGGTCCCACTTTTGCTCTAGTTGAGCGCAGATACATGTATCAAATTCTGGCTGAAAATCAGCTGTCTTCTCAGTTTTCAGAAGATGGCTCTCTGATTCCTTCCACAAGCTCCTTTGGTCTTTGTTCTTGGGTCCAATCTGCAAGCCATCTGCACCCTTTATGATTAAGAACATATTTACCGAGATTTCACAACTGTTTAATAGATATGTATCTTATTACATGTTCGATACACCTCATTAAACCTACGATTCAATTGGTATTTATTTAACATTCAGTAAACACAGAGACCCCTCAGCCTAGATGGGGTGGAGGTGGGGAAGGGAAGGACCTCAGCTCCGTATCTGTGTCCCCTTTGTCCTACAGGGACTGCTCCTGCGCTGTCCACAGCCTCATCTTTAACCCTTCGACACTTCAGCTCAAACGGGCGAGAGAATGAATGTTGGGATTGAGGCCTGAGCCGTAGCTTCCATACGGCTTGAGCACCCACCGGGGCTGCCAGTCTGGATGGAACCCATGTTCTCCTTGCGTCATCTCAGGAGCAAGGCTAAGTGGAAGCTATGAGGCACTCTCTCCTTCCAGCCCTGCGATATGACGGAGATTTTGTTCAGTGACTTACGGTGTAGCCCTTAATACGACTCAATGCGAAAAAGGAGGATTCCAAAAACCTCCCAGCTGTTCTTCCAAACCACACCACGTGCACCCGGAGGAGCCCTGTTAAATAAACTAGACGTATCTCACGGTGCTCTCTGAGTCTATCCCTCCGCTTCAGGCTTCACTTACCAATCTCCCAGACCCTTGGTTTAATGGCACAGACCTCTTCTCATATCTCCCGGCTCTCTGAGTTCACTTCTCATGTGCTAACGATTCCTTATTTGTTTCAAGAAAATAGTGACACACCTAAGTCCTGAATAGGGGGAGGCCAAAGACAGAAAATACAACCAAACACAAGAGCTTTTCTTTAAATGGAAATTTGCTGGCATACGTTTCTCAACCCTGCCAGCTTCACTTTCTCTTGCAGCAGGGCTTTAGAGAAACATTACTCCATTTAAATATTTGAAGTTTTTTTTTTTTTTTCCTGTAGGGTTTCCAGGACTCAAGGAGGAAGAAATGCAAAGAGGCTGCAGCAACCCCTCTGTGGGAAAAGTTTTCCTTTAAGAAGGCCACAAGGCTTAGCCAAACAACTGATTACAAACTATGGAACTGCAACGCTTTCTGTAGAGGGGCAGGAGGCAATTTAGTTCTTAGTTCTTTGCCATAAATAACGGATTAAAAAGCTTAGCTGATGCTATAAATTAAAAATGTGAAACTAATTATACCAGTCCCATAAAAGCGAAACAATCGATTCATAACCCAAGTATGTGATGTGACAGCACCTACTGGGCATGACAGCTCAAGAGCACAGAGGGGACCCCGTAATCCTCCAAGAATCTGTTCCGCAGCCCAGAACCACAGGCCCGCTTCTGTGTCGCGAAGCAAAACAGTAGTAGCTCTGTTGTTCTCTCTACCCATTTTTCATGACAACAGTTTCATCCTTTCTCCACCCCTTCCATGCAGGCCCATTACTCAAAAGAAAGGCTCACCCATACCAACAAGCACAGCTGCAGTTTTGCCAATTCAAACCAGATGGGTCTGGAAGGCAGCTGCTGCCAAGACTATAATTCAACCGGGAATTCCTAACTGTTTCAACCAGCCATTTAATAATGTTCTAGCTGGAGTTTTCTCCCTGTTCTAAATATACGAGTGAGGCCAACTTGGTTGGACCCTGCAGTTTCAGAAGAGTTCTCTGGGTTGCTGAATGGATTGCTTCCTTCTGTTTTACACGGGCCCGTGCTCAACATAGCAGGAGCAGCCTGTGGTTTCTCCACCCTCAGCTTGTCCTCTCCCTGGGGTGGCAGAATGAATCACTGTTCACAGCATTTCATGCCCTTTATATAGGAGAATTAGAATCTACACCCTTTGTTTTGTGATTTTGGGGTTCTTCCCATTAAAGGCAGAGTGTTTCCTCATTGCACTCGTGTGTGGCTCAATCATGTGACTTGATTTGGCTAATGGAATGTGTGCGTGTGTATGTGTGTGCACATGCATGCTAATTCTACATGGAGATCTCAAGAAGCACTGCATTTTTCTGTTCATGCTCTTACGCTCTGTTGATCTGTCCCGAGAATAATACACCCTGGATAGCAACCGGTTAGAGAAGAACCAGAAAACACACCTGACTTGAACCCATCTTGTGATCTGGAGTCAAGCTTAGCTGATCCCAGCCAAGCACAGCAGAGCCAAGCAGGCCTATAGATACACTAGAGAAAAATAAATGCCTGCTGTTTTAAGATGCTAAGCTTTGGGGAAGGTTTGTTACAAAGCATTATTGTGGCAATCGCTGACTGATATACTTGCTGTCTGACTTATCTTTCCAAAATTGCCATGGGATTGCCATTCCCTTGCTTTATGGCTTCTTGCTGCTTACAGGGCAACTCCAAACTCTGTACCATGTCATTCGAGGCCCCCACCAATGCAGCTCTAGCTTAGATGTCAGTTTTTCTGCAAATCCTTCCACAACTGAATTGGTTTGCCTGCCTCTGGGGTTCCAGATCACTCCAGTGATCTGTTGCAATAGTACCTGTCATACAAGATATCACTAGTATTGTATCTGTCTCCCTCAAAAGATCGTGAACTCCAAAGTCAAGAGTCAGGTGCTCATTTTTGGAGTCTCAGCACTAGCCTATAGTGATCAAATTGAACTTACTTAGTAATGATTATAGCCTGCCTGGTTTGGATAGGAAATACTGATAGACCATTGGACCCCAAAGACTCAAATACTATCTGAACACTTTCAAAAAAGTCACTTAGACAGTCTCCCTCCTCCCTGACTCAGTTTCCTAGTTCAGGTGTTCTGTGTCCTGAAACAGTGGTGTGCGTTTCAGCAGGACACAGCGTACAAATATCATCGAAGGTTGTAAAGTTATGTTCCGAAAGCAACGCTGTGGCCCACTTAAGTTCTCCCTTGGGATTTCAGCCTGATCCTTGCTCTAATGTTGACCCACGGCCATTGCCCAAATAGAGGGAGCTTGAAAGCAAGCCGGAGTTTGATTTTCCCAGTTGATTTGGTCACAGTTTTGCCCGTAATAACGTTTCTGTTTTCCCTGGGCCGTGACTGCTGCAGATGAGTCAGATGGAGCAGAGGCTGTAGCCTTCGCAGGGATCGATGTTATCGATCCTCAAGGCTCCATGTCATTTCCAGGGGATTTGCTAAAGAAGCTACTTATGTTCCTTTTTCATTTTCACCAACTCATTACCAGCTGCTGCAGCCTTCAGACATCTCGCCAACACCTGGAGGAGTGGAACATGACCGTCCGATCCGAGTTCAGACACCTTCCCTTGAAATTAAAACACGAGGTGACAGGCGACCCACCAAAATCGGAGCTGAGTGAGGAAGTCAGGTCTCAGTGGCCCACGGGGGGTTTGGTATTATTTTGTTTTGTTTTAAAAAGGGCAGCCTGGCCCTACGCTAAGCAATTGATCCTCCGGCTTAACTTTTAAATTAAGACCATTGTAAATTTGGGAACTTGAGGAGACATAGAGAGGACACCCATAATACTTTGCAAATGTCAAGGGCCTCTCGATGTTGGTTACTTTTCAAAGGTAGCTAGGTTACAATGTACCCTGGTAATGAAAAAACCCCGTCAGGCCCACTCCACGGGGTTTCAGTCAATATACATAATATTATTGGGCTTTGCGAGGATTAAAGGTTGTTTCTCTCGCAGCCTCACAATAGGGCTATTTTTCTTTTCCCTTCTACCAAAGGCACAAAAGAAGCTTCCCTGTTTAGAGGAGCCCCAGGACATGTGGGGGCCCCAAGGTGGGTCAGACTTCCCTTTGCCTACTTCCCCCTGCTGGTGGCTTTGTAGGTAACCTCAAAAATGTAGTTTTTTTAAACCTATAGATGGAAGGACTTAAACAATGACAATCACACCAAAAACAAGATTTGCTAGTGATTTATAGTGTCCAGGAGTCACTTCTGGGGTCCAGAAGTTCTGGTGTTTTCCAGCTTTATTCTGAGAGCAAAAGCTTTTTATATCTGTCCATCCTCCGTCCAGCCCAATATGGGCGGTCAGCTATTCCATATCTAGCGTACTTTTGAAACTGCCCGTCCTGCAGAATGGGGTACCCGAGAGGAAGCACAACATGTGGCATGGCCGAAGCTATATTTATACACATTAGGAGGCTAGAGATAGCACACCAAAAAATTCTGCTGTGTGCACAACCGTGCCTAAACAAGAAAAAGGAAAATTCCTCATCAATGCTTCAGCTTGCAGGAGTAAAAGGAATTCCAATCTTAAAATCTCACAGCAGAGGTGCGGCACTTAATCTGTCCAGTGAAACTTTTTGGATGAGGAAATATAGGATTATGGAAAATAATCCTGAGCTAGATTCAGGGATGACCCAACTAATTCTTTAAGATCTCTATAGTGCCCGGAGCTTTCTTAGCATTGTTTGTTTTTAAAGTTGTGGTAACCACATACAACATACGATTTACCATTTTAACCCTTTTAAAGTGTGTAATTCAGCGTCATTAAGTCTATTTACAATGTTGCGCAACCATTATCATCTCATTCTAGAAGTTTTTCATCACCACAAATGGAAAACCGAGCCATCATATTTGAGGTTTTGAACTTGACTTACTCTGACCTCCTAAGAAGACTGAGCTTGAGAATGCGTTCTCTTCCTTGGTCAGGACTGAGGCTGCGCAGGGCTTGGGGAGTTCAGGATGAATGAGAGACCAGGGGCAGAAGAAGGAGTTGACAAATGCCCAAGGATGAAGTACATATTCTAAGAGCCCAGGAACTCAGAGAGGAAGCATCCGTGGGATGGCAGGTCAGAAAGTCCCCAGAGAGGACTTGAACTGGACACTGAACTGGACACATCCACTAACTTTCACCTCTGTGCTTCCTCCACGCAGGGGTCACTGATGTTTCAAATGAAAAGAATACTGAAGCACTAAGAGATGAGAAGATTCCTTCTGAATCAACTCAGGATGCTGAAATTATTTTGATATTGCCTTAGTTTTATATATTACATGGAAATTCTCCAAAAACTGGCACTCCCTGTGGGATACTCCTAAGAAAAAGATTTGGCTAATCCCAACATCCCAACCCATGGCCATGATCAGAATGGAAAACAGGATTTATCAGATAAACATGCTTCTAGGATTACAAAGTGGGTGACATTAAAGCAAAATGGCTTATAAATAAAAGTGATTCTGTATGTCAGGCTGTTGTGTCATGCTTTGTAAAAAAAAAAAAACCTATATATTATGTCATGTGTTTTTTTTTCCTGCTAACAAAAGACATATATGCCCATTTTAGAAAATTTGGAAATTGCAAAAAATACAAAGAAGAAAATAAAAAGCACTGTAGTACCTCTATTCCTAGTTACAATTTTGGTGTATATATTTTATATGTGCTTATATGTATTTTATTTTTACAGATCATTTATGAGCATATCTTTTATTTTAAAAAGATGTATATCTTTTTATAGATTTAAAAATGAAATTGGGATCCATTTACACTATTTTATAAGTTTAAAAAAATCACTTATCAACATATTACATATACTTTCCATGACTTTAAGTATCATGTCACAACATGGCTTCATGGAATATTATTGTATGGGAGATATTATATTTTATTAATTATATCCTCCATTGCTGGACATTCAAGTTATTTTTAATTTTTCCCTATTATACATAACTCAGTGAAGAACTTCTTTTTTAAACATATCTCTGATCATTTCCCAGAAGCCTCTTACATCTTTTTCTTATACTTCTATAATTCCACAAACCCTGAAGTAGTTACTGCTAGTTATAATTCTTTCCTAAAGATGGACAAGATATTTACCAGGTGTAAATAATCTCTCCTCATATGAGTGTTATACACTAAGACAGATAATGCAAAATGGTGTATTTAAAGTACTTGTCTTTATTATTACTTTCCCTTACAGCATAAGATTTGTTCACAGATGATAATATCATAATAAGTGATTATAGCAAGCTTGCAGGATATGAGGTTAATATACAAAAGTCAATCACCTTCCTGTATACCAGCAACGAACAAGTGGAATTTGAAATTAAGAACACAATACTATTTAAATTACCACCTCCCCAAATGAAATACTTAGGTATAAATCCAACCAAATGTATATGGGATCTCTATGAGGTAAACTATAAAATTTTGGTGAAATAAATAAGAAAGATCCAAATAAATGGAGAGATATTCCATATTCATGGATAGAAGACTCAATATTGTTAAGATATCAGTCCTTCCCAGCATGATTTATAGGGTCAATGTAAATCCCAGCAGGTTACTCGTGGTTCTTGACAAACTGATTCTAAAGTTTACGTGGAGATGCAAAAGACCCAGAACAGCCACACTGTATTGAAAGAGAAGAACAAAGTCGGAGGACTGATATTAGCTGATTTTAAGACTTACTATAAAGATACAGTGCTCAAGACAATGAAGTATTGGTGCAAAGATAGACAATTAGGTCAATGGAACAGAACAGAGAACCCAGAAATAGACCAACATAAATAATGTCACCTGATCTTTGACAAAGGAGCAAAGGCAATATAATGGAGAAAAGATAGTCTTTTCAACAAATGTTAGTGGAACAATTGGACAGCCAACGCAAAAAAGGAATCTAGACATAGTCCTTATACCCATGATAAAAATTAACTCAAAATGGAGTACAGACCTAAATACAAAACACAAAACCACAAAACTCCCAGAAAACAATGGAGGAGAAAATCTAGATGGCCTTGGGTTTGGCAATAACATTTTAAATACAATACCAAAAACATGGTCCGTGAATGAAAGATTCATAAACTAGACTTCATTAAAATTAAAAATTTCTGCTCTTCAAAAGACACTGTCAAGAGCATAAAAAGACAAGCCACAGAATGGAAGAAAATATTTGCAAAAAACCTATAAAGGACTGTTATCCAAATATACTAAGAACTTTGACAACTCAACAATAATAAAACAAACAATCTGGCTGGGCACGGTGGCTCATACCTGTAACCCCAGCACTTTGGGAGGCTGAGGCAGGAAGATCACTTGAGGCCAGGAGTTTGAGACCAACCTATGCAAAATAGAGAGACCCCTTCTCTACAAACAATAATAAAAAAAATTAGCCATGCATGGTGGCATGCACCTGTAATCCAACCCACTTGAGAAGCTGAAGCAGAAGGATCACTTGAGCTTCGGAGTCTGAGGTTGCAGTGAGCTATGATGATGCCACTGCACCGCTGCACTCCAGCCTGGGTGATGGAGTAAGACTCCATCCCCCCCAAAAGGGAAAACAAACAACCTAATTAAAAAATGGGCCAAAAACCTTAACAGTCACCTCACTGAAGAAGATATATAGACGTTAAACAAGCATATGAGAAGATGCTCCACATGATATGTTACCACAAAAGTACAAATTAGCTATCTATTGAAATAGCCAAAATCCAGAACAATGACAACATCAAATCAAACGGTGAGGATAGCGAGCAGGAGAAACTCTCATTTATTGCTGGTGGGAATGTAAAATGATACAGCCATGTTGGAAGACAGTTTGATAGTTTCTTATCAAGCTAAACACACACTTCCATACAATCCAGCAGTCATGCTACTTAACACTTACCCAAACGAGTTGAAAGCTCATGACCACAAGAAAACCTGTACACAGATGTTTGTAACAGGTTTCTTCATAATTGCCAAAACTTGGGAGCAACCAAGATCTCCTTCGGTAGATGAACGGATAAATAAACCACGGTACAGTCAGACAACGGAGTACTATGAAGTTCTAAAAGGACATACCTCATCAAGCCATGATATGACATGGAGGAAACTTAAGTACACATAACTCAGTGAAAGAAACCAGTCTGAAAGGCTACCTACTGTATGATTCCAATTACATGTCATTTCAGAAAAGATAAAACTATGGAGACAGTAAAATGACTGGTAGTTGTTAGGGGTACGGGCTGCTTAGGTAGAACATGGATGATTTTCAGAGCAGTGAAACTACTCTGTATGATACTATAATTGTAGATGCATGTCATTAAGACTTCGTCCGTAGAATGTACAACACTAAGAGTGAACCCCAATCTAAACCATGGACTTTGGGTGATGGCGATATGTCAATGCAGAATGATCAGTTGTAAGAAATGTATCATTCTGTTGAGGCATCGTGTAACAGGGGAGACCATGCACGTGTGGGGGCAGAGGGTATATGAGACATCTCTGTACCATCTGCTCTATTTTGCTGTGAACCCCAAACTGCTCTAAAAATAAAGCGTATTTCAAAAAAGTAGATTTAGCATCACACGACTTATATAAAACAGTTGGAAATTTTTCTTGCTCAAACCAGCCACATATTAAGGACTACTTCTCTGTGGTTGTATTTATTTGCTTGGCATGGAACTTTCCAAGGACAGAGTCAAGGAAAGCAGATGAACCCAGACCAGTCAAATCAAACAAGCAAGTATTTCTCAAGGGCTATTTCTAAGCACCCAGCACCATATTTCTAGAGATTTTGCAGAAACGTAGCCAAAAGAGTCTCATTTATAGGCAAAAGGACTCCACTGTTTGCCGAATGATAAAAGTCTACACTATCCACCTAGAATTTTTTTGTTAAAAAGAGGTCTCTCAGGTGCTTTTCTTGCAAGTACAGGCCCATGTGTGGAAACTTCAGTGTTTCCACCAAATGGACAAAGTCAGTAAGGGCATAACAGGAGCTGGCACAAAGTGAAATAGGACATTGGCTTCACATGAACACATACGACCTTCCAGGATCTTCTGCTTGGAAAGTCTGAATGGTGAAGGTGGCTGAATGGGTAGAATACTCTAATTTAGAGATATCTCTTAAAGCTTAAGCCAGTTTTCCCAAACTTCATGACTATCACCTTCACGTTTTTGCTCTGTTCCTGCTAATACTGTCACTGTGACTATTTTTCTTGCAATTGGGCTCGCAATTTTATTTAAATAGATTTAGCTTCATCCTAAGAGATAATATCCATGAAATCATGAGATATGTGCTGGTTGTATATTTTTATATATACTCATAAATGTTAAAATTAAGAAAATAATTAGTGTACTAGCAAACACCATCTTTTGCATCACTGTGGGTTTGTATTATGTACTTGAGGAAGTACTGGTTTAAGAAAAGCTCTTTTTGGACAAACACAGAAAATGTGACTATCTACAATAGAGAGTAAACAGTTGAGGCTTATTTTTCTGAACAGCCTTACAGGCTATAAATAAAGCCCAGTTTAAAAAGATTTGAATAAATATCTGAACAAGCTCTTCAGTTAGGTGTACTCAAGATACTAACTTGACCTCCGATGCACTCAACACTGTATTCTGCATGGTACAGTCTGAGCACGGGCTGAACCCTGGCTCATGTGGATTCTTGTTCTGACTCAACAGTGAATTCTTCGTCTCTGGGCTTCTTAAGCAACATCTGCTTCACTAAGTAGCTGAACCGACTGTCACTGCCCATTCCCTTTAGAAGTCCCACTGACTGCCTACTGCACTCTGTGAGGTCCCAGATGATAACCTGCACCCTCAAGCACCTGAGTGGTCCTGGCCCTACCCGTTGAGTTGTAACCTTCCCGAGAGTCACTTGCATTTGTCCCCGAGCCTCTTTGTGGAAGCAATTCTTGTTAGTGGAATTCATGACTTAAATAAAATAACAACTGGCAATACATGCAAAAAGAGTTGTTTCTATGACAGCACTCTGTGAACACATGCAGGTGAGTCATTAAAAGCTGCCATGAAGGTAGACAACTGGCATGGAAGGATTCTGCACTCATGGCCTCCGAGGTGCCTTAAAATCTTCCTTCGCTTTAGTGAAACTAAAACTGGAAACTGTAGACAAACATGGTGATGGTTCATGCAAAAAGATGGTGTGAAACCCCGAGCCGATAACTCAGAGATATGGCTTTGTCCTACATCAGAAGATGGGGTAAGCGAATGTACGTATGTTGGTTTAAGTTAAATCGTTTAAAATGTATGCTATTTTTTTTTTTAATGTGCTCCTACTTTAGTCAACTCTGAAAATTAACTAACTACTGGCTCATGAGTGGCTTCCTCTGGGCACACAGAAAAGCTTATTCACTGCCGGACCTGAAATATTGTTGGTTGTGCATGTCTTGGCTTTGGCCTGTCTCATGAGATGGGAGCTCCCCAGGGACAGAGGCTGCATCTCGGCCATCTTTGCTGGTTGCACAGGGCACGACGCCTTGCAGCTACCCATCAGTATTCTTAGAATTGAGCTACAGTGTCCTTGCTCGCATTAATTTGATTCCTCCAAGTTGACTGAACTCAGCTTATCCTAAGTCTTTTTTCTTTATTGCCAAATAACTTAGTATGTTTGGGTTGAGGAAATGCCTTTCACTGAACTGTTCATTCTGCTGGGATTGGCTAGTAGGGGTGAGGCAGAGGAGGGCACTTCTGGCAGCCTGATCATGACTGAGGTAGGGCTTGGCCAATTAAGTACTTCATCCTAGAATATTCCACGAATGCTATAGGACAGTGAAGTGATTCATCACGTATATTTAAAGTTGGATTTACCGATATTTTATGGTATTAGATATTATTTCTATTAACATTTTATGCTGAAATTACAGAATGATTCGTGAGTACTGAATTTTTGATTGCTTTTACACTTGCTGGGACACTATTAAACTTGATTTACGTTAATAGCACTGTAAGAAGATATTAACAATGAAATTTCCAAAAGCACTTAGCATCTCATAATTGGAGTTAAATGACAAAAAAAATGAGGAGATAATAAAGTAAAGAGAGAAAAGGAGAGAGAAAGTTTTGACAATATTCTTTTTAACCTGTGGTTCTTAATAAGATTTTTGCAGGATTGTTTTAGGTTAGGAAAGAATCGAATCTCTGATCAGGAAAGACAAGGCTGATTTATGAAAGGAATTTTATAATGTGGCATAAAGACCTAGCTCTAGGTGGAGAGTACAGAACTTACTATTAATACTTACAGGAGAGAAAATTTTCTGACTTTCATAGTAGTGAGAAAACTTCAGTTACCACCTTTTTCTTCCTTTCATGGTGACTAGAAGATAATCTAATTTTTTTTTAAAAGGAACTGATTTAGTACTAGTTGCTGGATTACAGAGAGGTAGATGTTTTAAGCAAAGACACCAAAGCTAAAACAATAACAATTACTATAACAAATTTTATTGAGGCTGCATTACGTGTAGGATCTAGGTTATCCAATTTACAAGTATAATCTCATTTAATCATCCAACATCCTCGAGCATTATGTACTATTACTATTTCCATTGTAAAGTCAAGGAAAGGGAGAACCAGAGCAGGTAAAAGATTTTAGCAAGCGTCAGGATTTGAACCCAGGCAGTCTGGCTCCTGAGCATGCACTTAACCACCATGCTTTTGTGAGCATAACAGCTAAGTTATAGGTCATATGGTTGACATCAGAGCCTCATTCTGTATGGCTGTCATGGGACCTGAGTGCTTTTGCCTACAAGGACTCCCCTCTCCTCCCTAAAAAATTATTAAGATATCTCTTTTATAAACTGTGCTGGTATAAAGATGAGTATGAATATTAAAAATAATGTTGCTATTATATGTGAAAGCATTTTCTTTAACCCAAAAGTTTACTTTTTAAATGCTTTTTTAAAAGAAATTAAAATACTTTCATGTGTTGTATCTACCTGATGGAGAAGCAGGGCAGGGAGGGCCAAGACTAGAACACAGGATCATGTCCTCTCATTTCTGATTACAACAGAAGCCAGAGAACTATGGTGATGGAATACATGGAAATAACACAAGAAAAGAAGCCGGGTGGTTTCCATCTCCCTTGTGTCTTTGGAAGACATCATGGCTTTGGTCTCTTCCTGATCTTCTAGGACCATGACTCCAGAACTGATGTGGTTTTATGGACTTTACCTCGATTTACTTCTATTTAGTTAAAAAAAAAAAACCCAGAACTTGGATTCTTAATTGATAATATTGCTTACAAACTAACAGAATATTAGAGATGGTCAGTGTTGTCAGAGAGAAGAAGATCTGCTATTCAAACAGGACTCTTGGGAAGTGGCTCTCTGGAAACACAGTGAAAACCCAACCAAGCTTCCCAGTCCTCCCTGCTCACAGCAACAAATTGGGGTTTCTATCTTAGACAGAAATGAGATTTAGCCATTAAATTCTTTTCCTAGCCAAGGGATGCTTTGCTTGAACTATTTTCTTTGGTGTTCAAGAACTAGGGCTCACTCTGAGAAGGTGCTGAACCTCAAATTTTGGCCCAGACTTGACAATATCTTGAGTAAAAGTAACGAGGGGAAAAAAAGTCTACTTTCAGCTTCTGAATTGCTACTCGATCCCCAATCTGGACAGGAGAAATCCAACCATGGATAACCCCATTACCACTTCAGGGTTAATACCTGTTTTCCTTTATGATACAAGTAATCTCAAGTTAGCTCTGGTTGGATTGGATCATGGGCAGGAAGGTCTCTCTGTGTTAGATACAAGAGACTGAATGAGATTTACGTGTAGATATTATCTGAAATTCCCTTCTTTCAAAGGCATGGTTTAAAAGGGAATAGAAACGCGCACTTTTATTCAGCAAGAAAAACACTCCAGGAATCGAGGATAAAAACATTTTCTCTGTAATTTTTAACTCATTTTAATAAATCATGTGATTTTACTGACTTATTTCTTTAGTTCATGAGACTTTTTCTTTTTCTTTTTTTTAAATCAGAGAACAGATAACCAAATATACAGCAGTAGTCAACTTCATTTGGAAATTGAGCATTATTTACCTTAAAAAGGATTGGAAATGTGAACCTGGGATTCTGTTAAGATCACAGCCAGCAAAAGGCACAAAGTAAGAAGGCCCCGGTAACTGGTATGCAAATGGCAGATGATTGAGTGGATAGGTACGTGACTAGATTAACGAACAGACAGAAAAACAGGTAGATGGATAATACAGATGCACGAATTAGTAGAGACACAAATGGATAGACAAGTAGATGGCAGATAATAGAAAGATATTCATAGATCAATACCTGGTTAGAAAATGGAGAGATGCACATGGATGGATAGTTGACTGGGAAGCAGAACAAATAGCTGATATATAAATGAATGTAGCTAGCTGAATGGATAGACGCTAGCGATTGATGAATGCAAGGGTAAATTTGGGATGAAACCGTAGAGAGATGCAAGGGCATGAAAATATCACAACTGTACCCAACTGGAATGGAATACCAATGAAGATAATGACGTTGCTCTTCGTGAAGCTATTTTGAATAGTTTAACAATGATTTTGGGGGCACAGGGGCTGAGGCAGGAGATTAGTTTCCCTCGAAGAGCCCTGAAGTTTCACAACAAGTGTCTCTAGGGTGTAAAAAATATACATGGATGTGCCATGATTAGGCCACTTCTGAGTCCTCCCTACTGCTCACTTCTGGCCCGTCTGACCTCACTGACGCGCCCCAGGACAGCATGCAGATGCAGGGTGTGGAAGATGGAAGTCCCCCACTTTACTGGGCACCCTTCATGTGTCCTTGATGATGCACAAGTCATCATCGCTTTCTGCCTCTTCTTACTTCTCACAGTCCCAAGTGCCTTCCCTGGTAGACCTACTTGGCAAGGCCTGGTGCCACAATTAATCCATGTCACAGGAAGCTGTAGTATCGGCAGAATTTATGAGTGGGTTTGAGCTGCTGTGATGAGTAGGGCACCTCGGCCCGTGTGATATAAATTCCTCTGCTAATTGGATTGCCGGGGCTAATCAGAAGCCAGAAAGGGAAGGAGAAAAAAAAAAAAAATCAGTGTCCCTGCTGCTGCTGCTACTGCTGTTGCTGGCTGATAAAGCAGACAGCTCCTTTCAGGACAGGGGGTGCTGGGATTGAATCCTCACACCGAGGTCTTACTCGCGATGGCTATCTCAGAGGTGACACGTGCCTTCTGTCACCGGGCCGGGAGGAGACAGACAGGGCAATGGGAGAAAGGGTAGAATGATTCCCAAAGGGATTTTATTTCCAAATTGCAAAAACAGAGTGAGTGGGGAGAGATGAAAGGAGCAAGACCAGGGCGGGGTGGGAGTGGGGACCACCAGTGAGTGGCGGGAGAGAGCGGGAAAGTTTTTCCGAAAGGAGGTACCACTTCTTAGAACACGTGAATGTGCCCATTGTCACAGTGGGGCATGATCTCCGACGTCCAAGGCCTCCTCTCCCCAGCTGAGAGGAGCATGCTGGAGCAAGCCATCCATAGCTTGTCACCTAGCTCAACACACTCTCGTTTCCCCTTTCCTGAAGGTGAGAGCACCAAGGGAAGATGGACAGCCATGCAACACCAGGGCAAGCACCATTCAGGCAGCTCCGTGGAACTGTTCAGGCTGTGGGGAAGGTGAGGAAGAAAGATCAGATCTAAAACCTCTCACCTGGTTGAAAAACCATCAGGACATGGCTGCAGAGAGGGAACACTCTATCCGTGCCCACTGCTTCTGCATGATGCATGGGAGGGTGTGACAGAGCCAGTTTGTGCTCATTGTCCTGCACAGCTTCTCCACTGGGGATTGATAGTTCATTCCAGCTGAGAGCGGGAAACGTGTGTCACCAGGACGTGGGTGGGACCCTGGTGGTTCTTTTCCCCACCTTGCGTGTCCAAGTCCCTGCCACTTCTCCAAGAGGCAAATGCATCCCTAATATTTGGTTTCACCAAGCTGAGTGCCCCCCAGTTCTCATTAACTCCCATGCTTTGTCTCTCCCGTATCCTTTTCTCTCCGTGATTACCCCTTCTTTGCCCGCATTTCTTCTGGAGCCCTCTGCCTGGGCTCCAAAGCCCTGCCTCCGAGGTAAATCCTCAGCCCAGATGAGTAGGCAGCAAGCCCTTCATGCACATAACAAAGACTTCTATTTTTTTTTTTCTCCTCTATCTTTTGGGCGACACGATAAAAAATAACCCTGTATTTATGCAAATTGCAAAGTAGCCTGCGATAATGAAAACAAAACAGTGCTGGCCCGCAGCCAAGACATGGCGCTGACGGGGAGCTCCCGACCATTTGGCTCCTGATTCTTCGGGAAAGCAGCTGTCGAGCAATGAGAATACAGAACACCCTCCCCACGCGCGCACGCCCTGGGTCCTCAGGCATTCCGGTACCCGTCACCTCGGAGCCGGCGACACTTGGGATCCAAATGCGGTTCTGCCTCCTCCCCGCCACGGAGCACTGCCGTGTCGTCCCCCACGAGCCTCCCTGCCCCCCTTGGCTCCTCATTCCCTTTCAGGAATTTACAAACATTTTCCCCAGATCAATATCCGTATTGATTATTCATTGTGAGTGAGTCGTGTGTCTTGGGTGATCCAGCTTGCAGAGGTAGCAGCCAAAGGCTGCTGCAGGGGAGAAAAAAAAAAAAAAAAAGAAAGAAAAGAAAAAGAGAAAACAGAAGGCGAGAGGGACCCAGCTCTGGCTGAGTCTGCGGCTGTCGGCAACACAGAAAGGAAGAGGAAAGGAGAAAAGCGCTTCTGAGCCAAGGGATGGCCAAGGGTGGAAGAGAAAGAGGGAGCAACAGCAAGAAACACCGGGTGACGACCAGACATCGGGTCCCAGGGATGCTGGTGGCTTGGAGGAAACCCCCATCTTGGGTCTGCTGTGACGTGCACGGTGCACTGGACGCTTCTCTGCTCTGGGAGTGCAAAGTGACTCACAGTTTTGGTATCTCCTACGTAAGAGCTTTGAGGGGATTCCTTGGCTCGCTGACAGGCGAGGAAGACAGCGGCAGCCGACAGGTACAACACGGTTCCTTCCAACTGCCTTGCGGAGGAGACGCAGTCGTTGGTTTTGAATTGAACAGCTTGCTGCTCTCCGATGGCACGCGGAGGGGAGGATAATTAAAAAGGCCAGCATCACTTACTAAGTGAGTAAACACAAAGCCGTTCCAAACGTGCTCTCCAGCTAATGAGAAGCTGTAATTTCTTATACTTCAAGGCAAAACACGACAGTGATGGGCTCAGTGGAGGGGTGTTTGCGTGGATCTGGGGGTGGGGGGTGGTGGTGGTGGAGATAAATCGACTAATTGTTGGCAATGTTTAAAAAAGGGATTACTGGAAAAGACAGTGAAATGATGACAGGAAAACATCTTGGACCAGAGCCAAAAAAAAAAAAAATCAAGGCAAATCAAAGTCTGCAGCTCAGAGAAAACACCCGTCGCTCTGGTGGGAGGCTCCGACAGGAACTGCCTGGTGTTCCTCAGCAGACTGTGGAGTATTATGTGGGCACAAGGGAACAGGACCGGGGACCACCAGAGTGTCCAGGGGACAGAGCCGCGGCATGCCAGGTTACACAGTTATGTCATATGTTGATGGGGAAAAATAATTGAAAACCCCCAAACCAGACCAAACCAAACCAACACAATAAAAACCAACCTGTCCTTCCCTTTTAATTGGAGCCTTCTGCTTGTTCAAAACTGCGTCAGTCCATGACAAGCCACCCCCAAATGTGCCTTCTGAGAATAGGAGCTGCTGATTCTCTGTCTCCAGAAAGCTGCCGCAAGGGTACAGAAACATGCTGGAGAGAGGAGGTTGAGGAAATTCAGTTCTCCATTGGCTGGGCTCCCAGTAAGCGAGCCGGGGGAACGTCTTTGCCATTTGGTCCGCCATGGGGGAGCCAGTTTGAGATTACTCTTCTCTTGTCACCCAGCTGTGGCTTGGTGAGTCCAAAATCAACCATGAATAGGACTCTTTCAATACAGTGTTCCGAACACACACATGACAAAGTGGGGACCCCACATAATAAAATGAGCTAGATTTTCCTTTGTTGGGAGGCTTCCATTCACTGAGCTATATGGTTCTCTTTCATATGAATAGAGTTGTGGGCATTTTTAAGATTTCTGGAACTGGAAGGTCAATATATTAAGATATCCTCTTTCTGATTGGGGTTTTAATCTTCACGTTGCTTCCTTATTTAGGATTTCCCAATACATTCCAAGTTTCCCGAGCAGGAGACAAATAGATCCCGCAGAAGTGAGCCTTGGAGACCCAGAGGAGGAGGAATTAAGCCGATGACCCGGGCATCTTCCTTACATTGCATGCGTTTGGCATTCCCAGAGACCTGCGTCTGTAGGGTTTGCATGTGCATGCGATGGCATCACATGGAATGTGTGTGCTTGCGTGTGTGTAGCTCCGTGTCTGTGTGTCTCTCCGAGAGGGAGGGAAAGAGAGCGAAGTAGGAGCAGACGGGATGTTTGGGTATTTGTGTAATTCACGCAGAGCATGTTCAATGCTGCAAGGCAGACAGCCACCCATCCCTGGACTCTGCCGCTCTGGAGGGCCTGTACAGACCTGATCTGAATGTTAAATGCAGGAGACGAAATTAGCATACTAACCAAGGACGCCAACCCCTCCTCGCAATCAGTAAATGGCCGTCTCCTCTCTCAGAAGCCAGCACAGCCATGCGCGCCAGCCACTTAACTACGTCCTCTGTCAGGTCCTTTTTTGTGTTTGTTTTTTTGTTTTTGTTTTTTGATGAAAGACTGGAAATTCATTAATGAGGAGGGAAGGAAGGGCTTCAAGGGGCTGTAATGAAAACAAATGATCCTCTTTAAACCTCATGACGGCCAAAGCCGAGCGGGCGGGGGTTGCTTTCTGCTCTGGGGCTGGAGCATAGGAAATTCCACAGACAACAGACCACTTGACGAGCGCCCAAGAATGCGCTGCTTGGGAATATTCCTTCTGTGTGGCACAGACCGGCCATGACCAGTATGTCTGTGTTGATAATACCTACAATGAGCTTTATCCTCCTCACTTCAAATGAGAAGTGTGGTCTACCAGATGTCTTTCCATTCACTCAAAGGTTATCAAAGTGGCTTGACCTTGGAAGGGTAGGAAGAGCCTCCTGGACTCTTTTGGCCGATAGCCTGGGCTTTTGAAGTGATACGCATTTTTCTTCTGGGCTATGCATTAGGCCTTCCCCGAAGGTACTAGTTGCTTTTATTTTAATCTCTATCAGGAAAAGAAGCAAACAAAGGAAAAGATTTGACTTCTACTGGTATAGATCCCCAGCTAACGCAGACAGAATGCTAAGAGCTGAGAGTCAGGCATTCCAGCCCATGTATTTGAGCTAAGAAAAGATTATTTCCTTTTTCTTTCATTTTAACCACTCTATCCTCAGAAACAAACTTCTTCCCTTTCATTGTGCTTTATTGGTTTGGCTGTACGGCAGGATTCATACACTTTGAAATCTCCAGGGAACTGTGGGCACCAGGCTGGGGAGGCAATAAGGAGGAGTGAAGCTTGGGGAGAAATGGAAGGCAGAGCCACTCAGCTCTGGTCCCCTGGTGTTTGGGAGCAATAAAAGCCCTACCTTGTGTTGGCTGATCTCTAATGTTCTAAAGAGGTGGTAGTGATTGGTATGTTGAAATATAAAATACATCAATTTTTAAAAACAACCTATGGGTTAAATAAAACATATTTGCAAAGACAGTCTTGGCTAGGCTATATCATGCCAGTATGCATTCTTCGTTTTAGTCTAAAATTCCTAGCACAGGTGTTTAAAAAAAAATTTTGTATTAACTTAAAAATGTAGATATTAAAAACAGCATGGCAAATATCAAAGGAGTATTGTTTTGTTGGAGGAGGAGGGAAGTGCTAATTTAAGACAATAGAGAGAGGGAGGAAGCGGATGTCTGTGTGGTCTGCTTGCCCTGTGGCCACTGTCATCTCAGCAGGCATGGTGTAGTGCCATCCTTCTTTAAGGGAGTGATCCCCACAAAGGTTTTTTTCCCCAAAGGGTCCTAACTGAGAAGACTTAATCTCTAGAAAGGAATGTGTTTGCATATTTTTTCATGCGTATCTCCATCAATTTTAAAAACAATTAGTGATTAGTGCTATTGTAACTTTTTTTTTTTTAGATTTTTAAAAATTTTCTTCGTATCTACAGAACTCTCCATCTTGAATGCGTAAAGAAAAAAAAAAAAAGATTAGAAACCCCCAGAAGAGAGAGAGACCCTGTCTGTAGTCTGGAAGAAAGTTTTTCCGTGGCGCCTGAGCTAACTCCAACAGGAAAAGGCACAACAGCAAATGGAACGGGTGTTGGAGAAGGCCCGTCTTCTCGTGCAATGACATCTCACAATTGTACAGGGCTTTCCAATTCCCATAGTGCTCTTGACAGATGTTATCCTGTTTAATTCTTACTATGACCAGAGATACAGGTGAGATAGGTAGTATTTAGCCGACTTTACAGATGAGAGAGAACTTGCCTGAGGTTGCGAAAGCTAATCGGAGACAGTCACGGGCCTTCTGGGTCCTGATCTGGGGCTATTTTGTTATGCTTCATAGGTTCTCATAAAAAACATCATCTTCAGCACCCCTGACCCAAGTCTTCCTTGATTCCTGATCCTCCTTTCTCCCTCCTCACTTCTTCACTATGAAGTTCTGATCATGTAGCCTGTGTAATTTGCAGTCATGTGCAATTTGAAAATGTTCCCTTATCCTGCAAGCAATTAAGAACCACTGCTAAATTCCAACTGGCAATGGCAGAAACCCTCCCTAACTTTCCATTCCCCTCCCTTGGCTCCTGTCTCCCTCCTTCCCTTGGAAGTCAAGTTTACCCAGAAGCTGGTCTACACTTGCGCTGTTTTAATTTCTTCACCCCTTTTGCATCTCTTCACAAGGCAATCTGCTTTCGTTTCCACTTGCCCATTAAATTTGCTCTAGGTCATTAACAATCAATTACCTTGGGATTTCCTTCCCTGCATCATTGGATTCCCTCGACCACACCCTACTCCACAACGCCTCTGTCATATCTGACACGATTCTGTTCTGCCTTCATTTCTGTCTACTTCCTCTCCAGCTTTCGTCTCAGACCGATCTTCTTTTGTTACTCCCTTCAATGCTAGTGTTTCTGAAGAGGGTTTCTGTGGCATTCTTCTATTCTCAACTGAACACATTTATTTTGTTTTGTGTCATGTAAACCTTGGGCTTCAGTGGTCAACTATGAAGTGATCATCGAATTACCATCTCGATCCCAACCCCTTTCCTAATCTGAACCCCAGATATCTGGCTACCTGCTGTTATCTCCTTGGGATGGTCCATGGGACCCCCAGCTTAGTACATCCCAACCAAAGTCATCATCATCTCCAAACATGCATTCCATCTCCCTTTTCTCTCTTTCTTCCAACTGCTCTTCCAATTCTCCCAATTCTACTCTCCTAATTCTCCTCTCTCCCTTTGATTGTATTCCTACTGCTCCTTCTCTTGGTTTATTCCCGTAGTGGCTTTTCAACAGCCTAACTGTTGTCTTTATTTTCAGATGTGCCCAGCCCACCGTACATTCTCTGTACTGCTGCTAATTGATCCATAGAAAGTGCAACTAGGATGATACTGCTCCCTTCTGTGAGCTCCTTTGCAGGATTACACCTTCCTACTTGGACTTTGAGGCTGCTTGTGGTCTGGTGTTCCCTCTCCCTAGCTTTCTGTCTTGTAACTCTTCCATTTCCCACTCTGGGCTCTGGTCTAGAACATTCCATAACTCTTTCATGCCTCTAGGGTTTCATATGATGTTCCCATTTCCTGGAATGTCCAAGTCTTCTTGCTTCATTTGCTCAACTCCTCCCACACTCTCAAGACTATTCCAGCAAGAAGCATAAATGCTCCCCCACCACAGCCTCCCAACTTGGGTTCTGGGCTGCAACAAGCCCCATCCCTGCTTCCCTCTCCCACAGTACTCACCCCACTTCTATAATGTCCAAGTTTTCCCATTTGACCATGAGATACTTAGAGGCAGAGACTGTGGCTTTTATCTCTGCGTTCCCAGCACCTGGCCCAGATTCTGACATAAATGGGTTGCTTAATAAATTAATATTACTATTTTTATTCTGAGTATCATAAATACTATTTTTTCAGCTGTAAGATTATAGGCCTCCAAAATAATCAAGCTGAGGGAAATATAGCCACCATTTCCCATAGAGAAAAAAGGATTTCCTATTGTGCAGCTCTCACCTACATCAGTTTTTTGACTTCTGTCAGGTGAGAGACAAGCACTAGGGTGGTCTTTAGGTGTTTGCTGATGTGGTAGAAACTTTGGAGTTAATTAGAAGCTCTGGCTAAAGCTGAACTTCCTTTGCAGAGTTCCTGGGAGGAAACACTAAATTAACAGTTCAAGGTTACTATTAGAAAAATGGCCTGTTTCCCTGAGGTTATACCTCAGAGAGTTTGTTCTTCTCCTGCTATTTCTAAGATGTTTTCACTTTCCTTTTGACCCAGGTGCCTTTGCCACCTTAAGCCTGGTCATTTTAACAGATGTGAAAGCTCTTGAGGTCAGAGGACTGGTTCTTTGGATATCTTCCAGCAGCAGTAGATTCTGGGGGACTCAATTAGTACCTGGTCGAATTGAATAGTGAGCAAATCTGCTCATCACAGAAGGAGGAATGAGGAACGTTTTCTAACTTTCCATTTTCCACGAAGCAGAAAATGGCATGAAATCAGTAGTACCAGACCTCCCTGGCTGCCCCAAGAAATATCTTAAGACATTATTGGGAATTCCTAAATTTGGAAATACATTGATTCTTGTTATTTGCAGTAGTCATGTTCTATAAAGTCACCGTAGTCACTGAATTAGTGAATGCTGAACCACTGCTCCTAGGGGAAAGAGAGGGTTAGGTTCCTGTGAGCCTCGGGTCACAATATTTTCATCAACTGATCAATACATAGCCTTGTTTTATGTCTGTTTCTGTTTAAGGATGACTTATTAAAAACATGTATTGTCACACCCCAAACGTTGAACTCATGGCCAACAGCAACATAACCTGTGCCTCGAATGAAGCTTATTTAACACATTTGTCTTCCTTATAAAGCACATCACAGCCTTCTCGCATGTAGGAACACTAGACAGCACTTTGGCACTATGCTTGGGGGGCATTTTAATAGCAAAATCATCAAAAAAGAGCAAAAAATGGGAAGAACATGGCACTGTGAAAAGAACACTTGTTTCCAGCATGAGAGAGGAAACAAGAAGGCAGAGCCTTACTCGGCTTCAGCTGGGAATGCACGCGCGAGGTGTTTTCGCTTCTCTGCACGCCACGAATGTGCCGCGGGTATTGATTTTGGAGTTACAACTAAATTCCAGTGAGTAGGTGAATTTGCAAATACGGAACCTGTGAATAATGAGGATTGACTGTGAATAATGAGGTAATGTACGCCACCAGCAGATATTGATGAAAGTGTAGAGCTTTTGCTTATTTCCAAACAGAGAACATGATGATCTTGCCCACAGAACAATTCTGACTTTGAAGTCCATTCTTTAATTTGCACAAAACGTCTGCCGTCTGGCAAAGGATCATCTGTGCTTTCTTAGCTCTCTGCCCATAAATAATTGCCACGCACTAGAAGTTGTCTGATTGTTGGGGGCGGGGCGGTGAATTTTTATCAAAGAAACAAAACTGGTTTGCTGCCATCAGATGTGAAGACCCGGCTATCAGACTCCGCTGAAAGCTGAGGAAGCCTCCCCCTGGCAGGCCCCCAGTGTTTATGACTCAAAGGTGGCCCCAACAAAATTACAGATGACTCATATCAGGCATCTGTGCACATGTACAGAGGATTAGGCATGATTGTCTTACAGAGTTCTTCCGAGCTTAGTCTTGCCCTCTCTGAGTCTCTTACATTTCATGCTGCAAGCGGCAGCTGTTCAGAAACTCATTTTTGCTCTTTGCATACTGCATCCCATTTTTGGCAAAGAATGGATGCAGAATTCTACAACTCAATGCTCCCCTTGTCTCACAAACCACAGGCACAGAGGGACGTGCATTTTAGAAGTCAGGAAAGGAGGTAGATCAGGAATTTAGAGTGGACAGGGAGGGGAACGTATGGCCAGATCCAGACACCAACGGTTGTCAGTGGGAGCTCCTTACCAGGTCTCACCAGCAGTGTGTTTGGAGTCGGTCCCAGCAGGACTGGAATCTCTGCTGCATTGTTTACTAGCACGGCGATCCTAGCAACGTTGAGTAACCTCTTTGAGAACTGTTCCTGCTTCTGCGAAAAGGGCCCTTCCTACCAACCTCTTGGAACGACTGTGAAGATTAAATGAGATAATGTACATCAAGTGCTGTGCTGGAAGTCCAGCAGAAAATGGCAGTTATAAGTGTTGCTTTTGTTAGAAATTTCTAGATGCCTAACCAGCCATCTGACTTCTGGGTCATGCATATGCATGGCAACAGGGAAGACTGGAGTCGAAGGGACCTGCTCCAGGTCAACTTCCTTCTTGATAGAGGAAAAAACAGGCCGAGCAGGCTTTGACCAGTGCAGCATCACCTGGGTACCCAGGGCAGGGTCAAAAGAAGAGCTCAGCTCCCTGAAGCCCCGTTCATAATTACACGGTAAAGTCCCATGTGCCTAGATTTCCCTTCCAGATCCTTCTTCCACAACTATTAACTGTCTGCCCCCTCAGGCCCCCACCCCACGTGCCTGGCAACCACTGCTCTGAGGTTTTCTCTCTTCTTTGGGAGAAAGACTCGGTGCTAATAGCATCAGCCAAGTAGGATTTTTTAGAGCAGGAACTGAGCATGACTTTTTCATGTTTCTTGACTATACATATAAATAGCTATGAACAGATAATATTCACAGCGCATTAATGTAAGACAAAGCAAAAAAAAGGATCACAGAAGTTACAGAAGGAAGGCTCTTTTTAAAAGTGATCAATTATTTCTGCAGTTCTCTGTAGCAATTTGCAAGATGCTGCTTTGGAAAAGCCTACAGGGAAATGCCGCTGGCTATATACACCCCAAAGCTTAGAACTGATCAGGCAATAACGGGGCAGGAGAGCTGTGCTGGACAAACTGGACGAGGCCGGTTTGTTTGCACCAAGCCTGTCTTCCCGAGTGGACGGCAGAATGAAAGTGGGCTGTTCCCAGGTGCTGGCATGCTGGCATCAGTGTGGGGGTGCAAGGAAGGGGGAGGAGCAAGACAGGGTGGTCCTGGGGGAGCCCCGCCGGAACTGGGCAGTGCCATGGCAAAACGAGTCATGAGGCAGTCAGGCAAGAAGTTATAATATATCTGGAAGGACAGTGGCAACAGCAAGGCAAGTCATGACGCACTTGGTGAGTCCTGTCAGCGAAGCGGAGGTCAGAGCCTGGAGTGTGTGGTCAAATGAACTACAGTGGAGTTCAACCAAGGGCGCTGAGTGCTCCAGCTGGCTGCAAAGGCACCAAGGTGGGAGCCAGCGTCACAGCACAGACTGGGCCCACCTCTGTGCAGCTGAGTTGGGTTATACAAACAGGTGACAAGATTTAGAAGCGGTTAGGCAGGCCCAGTAGGATTGGTAGGCCTTCCCTGATGTCATCATATAAGAGACAAATCCATGCTACAAATGGCTCCTGATGAGCAAAGGACAGTATTTCTTAGTGGGTACTGGAGGGTCTGGAAGTCAAGGCAGGTCCTCCTATTTCTCCAAGTCGGGGTTCCGCTCTCTCTCCATCCCTCACCGGTTTTGGTCCTCAATCTACTCACATCCAATTGAACCAATGATCCGGACGAGCCGCTGGAAGGTGTAACTTCATCAGAATATCCTTCTCGTGAAAGATCTGTGACTATATTTAATCTGGCAAGGTAACAGGTTTAAAGGAAACACAGCTGACATAGCCAACCCACTGAGCTATTATATTTGCATTTTATATTGAACATGCCTATAATATTCTCTTTGGTAGATGGAACTGACATTTCCATACGATGCTAAATGCTACATTGTGAATAGCTTTCATCGGGGCTTCGCTGCAGTGATTTCACCATCCTGCAGGCATCAAAAAATATCACAACAAATACACACAAGCATCCGATGCCATGTGCTTTTTGGGACGGTCTGTCCAGTGGCTTAATTTGGGTTTATGCCACATTTCATTTATCTAGAATCTAACTATTCAACAACTACCTTACTTATCTAACATTAATGATAATAATAATAATAAAAGCCTTCTAAACAGCCAGAAAAGTTGTCACTGAAGTGACATCTTGGAAGTTCAGAGACTGTTAAGAACACCTTGAGCCTTCAGTGTCAGTTGGATGTGAGGTCCTACTAAGTGCCATGTTTGAATGGTCCACTGAAGGCCAAGAAGTGTTGGGGATGACTGCACTATCCAAGGCTGTCCTCCTTTGAAAGAAAGGGTTGTGCAGGCAGGATTTGGGCACTTAGATCTTTTTTGGTGTGGGGTTCACAGGAAGGCCATGTTGCTCACTGTGGGAATGAAAGGTGGTGACATTGGTCCAATGAAAGTTGGTGTTTCAGGATGTGAAATTCTTCCTGGTTTCTAGAGACTCCCCCTGAATTTGGCTGCCACCTCTTTAGAGGGTGGGTGCGTGAGAACATCCAAACTGAGAAGTGGAGGACAAAGTGCTGATGAAACCTAAAGAGTTCCAGGAAATGTTGCCTGTTGTCATGTCAACAGAGCTTGCAAATTTAACAGCAATATCCACAGGGATTCCCATACTCCTGAGCATCATGGGGAGAGCCCCAGGGAGGTTAGCTGGGAGTATTTTTGAGTAGCAGATGAAGGAATACTCTGGAAGGAATTCATCCTGAGGACAGAGTTGGGTCCACAGGCTTGACTCAAGAAGAATGATGTAGTAAGCAAAGGGGTGGGCAGCTCGGGGGTACAGGATGCCTTCTGCTGTCAGGATTATCCTTTCTTCCTCTGCCATTCAGGCCAAATCCCAGGACACAGGGCTGAATCCCAGTGACAAGTGAATGGCTCAGGAACTACTTTCACACAAAGCCTCTTTGAGGGATGGGCCATGAGGGCCAGAAGGGCTTTGGGACCAAAGGCAACTGACTGTGGCACAAAAATTGAGGAAAGAGATTCTTCCCCAGGTGTAGCAGTTTCTAGATGGTGGCAATGCCAAAGGGTGGAAATGACAACATAGAATTGTGGGAATTTCAACCTGCAGGAGATACCTGTGCTCATGGACACAGCAGTCCCAGCTGCAGCGGGCTCCCTTAGTGACTGACACAGCAACAGGTGGTATCCCCAGCTCTGGCAGCAGGGAGAAGCTGGAAGGATGGGAGGCAGTGCTTTCTGCATGGGCAGTGGCCATGGGTCCTCCCAGCTGCCGGGACAGTTGCGGGAAGAGACAGGCTCACAAAGATGGATACATGCAGAAAACTTTAGAGATTGGGTTTGCCAAGAGGTCTGGTGAGGGCACACATGGCACCCCTGCTCTAGCTTACACCCCAGAGTACCCAGGGGAGATTTTGAGTGAGAATGCAGGTTCTACAGTTGTAGGTGGAGGTCAAAGCCACCTCCATGAATAGGACCCTAGCTCTACACTGCTGTGACCTAGAGAAATTGGTTATGTCATGAATGTTTTCTTGGAAACCCTGGGAAGAAACGATGGGTGTCAGGAGCAAGGCACTCTGAGTGGTCAGACTCTACCCACATGGACAGGATAACTGACGTAGAAGCTTCCATCTCCTCTAGTTACCACGCTGCCCTCTAATTGTTGATTTACTCATGTGTCTCCTCGTGCAAGCTGTAAGCTCCTCGAGAAAAGGGACCACATTTCATTTAACATCACAGTCCCACTTTTCAACATAGTCTCAGGTAAACATCAAACACTCAACCAGTGCATGTTCGATGAATAAACAGATGAATAAATTGAGAGATGTCATAACTTAGCCCCAAATGAGATGAAGTCATATAAATGGATGAGGACTCTGTCCAAGGACATTGTCCAGAAGGAAGTGGAGCCCCATGAAGAGTTCTGAAGAGGGTAAGGGGAGCCAGGAAGCATTTGTAGTATCCATAGCTGGCCCTCCTTGGGCCCTTTCAGAACCTTCTGAAACCTCACCAGATTGTAGTCTCTAGTGGTGACCTAGGTGTCCCTGAAGACACTAGGCAGAGAAGGTCACAGGGCCACATCTCAACCACTTGAAGCTCTTGGTAACTGAAGAAGTGTAAGTATAAGAATAAGGGTCCCATAAGGTGAGAAGAAATGACAGAGGAACCAGTCCTGCCTCTTAAGGTCCATGGACTTTAAGATGGTTGGATCCTTGCACATGGACTGAGATTGGATACACTTCAGTGGGATATGGACCTCAGGCAGCCGTGGGATGGCAGAGACTGTATCACAGTCCAGAAGCCACTTTCCTGTCTCCTCCTCCTCGGAGGTAGCAAGGAGGTCCACCTCTGTGAGCAGTCCCAGGGTTCCTGCCCAAGGTTCCTTGGGGACACTTCCAGTGAGGGTGGCACTTTGGCCAGAGGAGCTTCACCAGATGCTACGGTGGTCAGTCATTTGTCTCTTGATAAGCCCCAGAGTTAAGACATTCTTGGAGAGAGCTGATCCATGGTGGGCCACAGGTAAAGTATCCCAAATGCTAAGCCCACCTGGCAGTATTTGGTGATCGCTGGGGTCTGGCTTCCTCCTTATGGCTGGGTGCTTGGAGGAACAAGGTTTGGCCAATGAAGGGCCCCTAAATCACTGATCTATGACGTCTATGTTCCCAGGCAGGACCTCCCCATCTGTCTTCGGTGCTCTGAACGCAGGGCTCAGGACAAGAAGTCTGAAGGACAGTGGATTAAGAACACAGAATCCAGGCTGCCTGGGTCCCCAAGCAGCCAGCTGGGTCATTGCCACCCACCGAACCCTAAAGTGCTGGGTGAGTTGGGCTTTTGGAAGCAGTTTGATTATACCTCCTATGCGGGGAGGGGTCTTTCCCAGCTGAACATATTTCTTGATTAATCTATATTTGCTATTATTATTAAAAAAGGAGAGAGCCATAGCAACATGCTTTCTTTCTAAAGGCTTGTATCTTAAGTCTGTACATTCTTTAGATATGATGTTCTTAAAATAAGCAGCAATTTGAGGTATACCTTTTCACTCTTAGAACTTGCAATGGACTTTGTTTGCTAGATAATTAAGTTTTACACAAACGTGTAATTCTAAAGTGGTTCCTTCACTGCTGACTGGTTGAAAAACTGAGAGTTTCAGAAGTTTCATAGTATAAAACTTAGTGTCTTCAGAGGAAGATCTATCTCTTTATTTACACTCTTTGATGCATATGCATATATGCCTCAAGTTTTTTCAAGCATAAAGTGCCAGTGTGTGTGTGTATGTATATAAGATGTCTGTGTATATGTGCATGTATGTATACTGTGCATAAAATGTGTCTGCGTGTATGTGTGCCTGCATGTAGAGAGTGTGCATGTCTGTGTGTCTGTTATGGGCCAATGTAGGCTATAATGAGGGTCTTTACTACGTGCTGAGAATGCACTAGAATGGAGTGTCTGCTTTCTACATCACATGAGTGAGGTCAGAGATGTTGCATTCCATCCTCATGCTGAAATGAAGTTGTAGTTTTATTTTTCTTTTACATTGAAAAACATGTTCTTATTCCAAAAGACTGAGTAGGATGGTACTTTAAAAAAATAACTCAAATCATTTAAATTTAAGACCCTGGGAAAAAGTTCAATCCATGGTCCAAATCTATTCTCTGGCCCAGAGCCCAAAGAATTTTCATTAGATTGAGAATTGGTTACAATTTCATCCACTTTGAGCTTTCGTTGCTCAGTATTTTGTTCTTCAGGGACAAGCTAACAAGTGTAGACGGCCACGTTGGCCTCAGTAATACGTCTCCTTCCCTTGAGTGATCTATTTCAGTCGCATAATTGCCATTTAAAGGTGGCCTTGTGCTTGCAGACATATTGTCAGTGAATGTATGGGGAATGCTGATACTTCCCCCACATGGTTTTGCTTCCATAGTTAGTAACTTGTTAGAAGAAAAAGTCTTTAACTTATTTTCTTTGAAGCCACTTGCAAAAAGAGGCTATCAAAAGAATTCTCTCTCTACTTTTTTCTTGCTATTATTGAAGGAGATTTTGCCCAACTCCACTAAGATTTCTTTAGGTTTTAAAGATTAATTAATGAAAACCCTATTGCAGTTTCTTCCGTAAATAACACAAGCAAGAAAAAGCCAGATAACCCACAGAAAAATGGGGAAAAGACTTGAATAGGCAGACAAAAAATCCAAATGGCCAATCAGTGCTCAAATTCATTGGAATTAAAGAAATGCAAATTAAAACCACAATGAGACACCATTTCCACACCCACCAACTCGGCAAATATTTAAGTCTGACAATAACAAGTGTTGGCATGGGTGGAACAGAATGATGGGAACTTCACACACTGCTGGTGCCAATTGGCTCACACTTCAGTGCTGTCTGTGTTGAAAGCAGAAGGTACTTTTCGAACAATTTTGAAACCAGGTTCTTACTTTTCTTTTCTTTCAGTGAAAACAGGTGTACTTTCCCCACATGTCTGTGATATTATTGCCTTGACAGCCACGTGCCCTCTCACATACAATGTCATTCTTTTTTCCATAATTGTGTAATAACTACATATCATAATGTATGAAGCATGGTGCATGTACACAGTAGGCGTTCATTGACCATTAAGTTGACACAAGCATATCTGTCATATAATAAAGCATTTCTGAAATAAAATATTATAAATGACTATAATACATTATAGCTGTCCAGTTTTTTTGGTGTGCGTTTATTTTTATCGCGGTAAAATTTATATAACATGGAATTTGCCATGTTAACTACTTTTAAGTGTATAGTTCGGTGGCATTAATTACTCTTAAAATCTTGTGCAACCATCTAGCCGTAACCCTCATTTTAATGTCACTTGTTAGAATCAACTTTTATATTTCAAATTTCTTCTTTTTTCCGTCCTCCTCCAGCATAGCTCCTCCTCCTTGCTACAATTTGTCTTGGACTGTCCTTGCCAGCTCCTTGGTCTCATTTTCAATCTGAGCCAGGTGTATCAACACATGTGCGGGGACCAGAGATACTTCTGTGTCGTCTTCACTTCCGCTCACAGCTGTCCAGTAGCGGAAGCTACTACATTAAACTACGGACAGTTACAACTCAAAAAACAGTCCATTCTCACTGGGAACAACATGGACTCTTGATTTTAGGATCCTTTGGGACCCATGACCGGTAATCTAAAATACCAAAATTAGCAGCCCAATGTTTTAGTGGAAGTACTCAGGATATTATTAATTCACCAGTTGTGTATAATTCCCAAGTTGGTCTCTCTTGCCAAATAGGGACTAATTCATCTGTGGCTAACGTCACAGTGTGAGTGTGATAGAACAATAATGATGCTGATAATCTCAACAGCTAACACTGAGCACCGGAAGGCGCCGAGCATGGCTGTGAGCCTGTTATGTGTTACCGTATTTGGTCACCATACTATACACAGTTATTAGCTTATTTTATAGATATGGCAACCGAGGCTCAAGGAAGTAAATCATGTGTTTGAATCCAGGCTGGACAAGCTCATAGCCCTGCTCTTGGTCGCTGCACTCTGACCCCTGTCCAAAAGCAGAGCCCAGCAGAATGTTCCCCTTTCACACTCCTTCTGGGAGGCTGATGACTCCAAGTGAACACAGGCAGGAGTAGGTTAGGAACCAGAGGAAAACAAACACACATAAACACACGTGCACATTTTTATTTCTTTGGGGGTCAGAGAGAGGTGGGGGAGGAGCTAGGAAAATTAGCCAGTCAGTAAGAAATGGTGGGGGAAAAAAAACATCTGGAAAAAGAACATGGAAATTTATCTAGGAGGAGATTATTCTCAGCTGCTGGGCAGGAAGAGTTTGAGTATACAATGCAAAACTGCCACAGGTTTTCAGCACAAAGGGACATGATGAAAAAAAAAAAAAGCTATGCTTTTAGGGAAATAAAACTGCGATCAGTGGGTAGGATGGCCTGGAAGGAGAGTAGATTTGGGGTGGAAAAGCCCATTGAGAGGTGTTTGTAGGAACCCACAGGGCAGATGGAGAGGGCTCTAGTGAGGGTAGTGGCCTGGGGACAGAGAGGCTGAGAGAGACCCTGTAGAGGCAGGACACACAGGGCAATGGTGGTAAGTCAAACTGACTAAAAGATTCCAGCCTGGAGGGCTGATGAAATGCAAGGGGCTCAGGAAGAGAAACAGGAAGGCTGGGAGAAGATGGGAGCATGGGGTGGGGAGGAGGTGCAGGCACAGAATAGGATGCTCTGGCAAGATGCACAGGGACACTGGTGAGGAGGGGAGTCCGAATGGGGACCTAGAGCCTCTGCAGCGCAGGGGGAGTTAAAATCACTGAAATAGATGCACCTCTTGCAACAACCTGGATGGAACTGCAGACCATGCTTTTAAGTATCACAAGAATAGAAGAACAAAAACCATGTATACTCGCTACTAACTTGAAACGTATAGATCAACACTCATGTGCACATATGGGAGTAAAATTCAATGGAAACCAAGCAGGTGGGAGGGGGAAGGAAGGGATGGGTAAATTCACACCGAATGGGTACAATGCACACTATCTGGGTGATGGACACACTTATAACTTTGACTCAAACTGTGTAGAAGCAATTCAGGTAACCACAATGCTTGCACCCCCGTAATATTCTGCAATAAACAAATAAATAACAACGACAACAAAAAAGAAAATAGATGAGAATGTGAAGGGAAGAAAATGAGGAGTTCCAGTAAGAGCGATGAAGACAGAATCTTGCAGAACATTTATATTTAGGGGCAATAAGAAGAGAAGTAAGATGAGATAAAGTCAGAGAGGTAGGAAGAGAGTGGAGAGTGGCACAAGCTAGAAGCCAAGTGAGGAGGAACTTTGGAGGATGTGGGAGGGGACAGGTGAGATGAACGGTCATGGTCATGGTCAGGGAAGAGGAGACAGAAGAAGAGGCGCTGGGTTTGGCAACAGAGACTCGTAAGAAAGTGGCTTGACCAGCGCAGGTGGGAAGAGGGTAGCAGGCGCTGAGTGTCTAGTGAGAAACGAAGGAGCAGCAAGTGTAGAAACACCTCGCCTGGGGACTGATGATGAGGACAGGAGAGCTACATCGTGACAGCTCAAAGGGGTGGAAGGATCCCGAGAGAGGTGAGTGACCCAGGACAAGAAGCCAGTGGCGCAGAGAGAGAGAGAAAATGCATGAGAGAAGGGCCAACTGGCACAGCCGAAGTAGGTTGGCGGAAGGTGACTGTGAGTCCAAAGAGGAGGGGTTTTCAGAGAAGGACCTTTTCTTCTCCAACCCTCAAAGAAAGGAAGGGAAAGCCACCGATGTGGACGGTGGCACCGGGGAGCTCAGGGAGCCCACGAGGGAAGACCGTCCCCAGGCAGTGGCGAGAGTGTAGGCAGGGTAGAAGTGTGACCAAAGGAGAACAGGGTTGCAGTAAACACAGAAGAAATGGACACATAGGAGGCAGAAAGAGAAATACACTGTGGGGCAGAGAGGGCCACCTGATCTGGGGTGACGCACACGTTTGGTGGCTCCACTGGTCGGGTCCTATGATTTTCTTTATGCTGCACGGGTGGGCCAGGAAGAGATGTAGAAGAAGCAGAGGGTGGAGGTCACTCTGGTTTGGGGATGAGGATATAAGGTCAACAAAGGAACAGGGGACAAGGTCACTAAAGGGCTGGCTAGGAATGCTAGAGGCCTGAGAGACAAAAAACTGGCTGGTGATAGTGGCTTTGGAGTCGACCCACTCAACTCGTCCTGTAAGATAACCTGCTCTGGATGTAGAGCTGAGTGACAGCCTCCGGTCGTCTATGCATCTGTGGATTCACCCAGTGTCCGTTCCCCGCCATGCTGCTCCAGCGGTGGGGGACAACTGGGCCATTCCTGCCCCCCACTCCTCCATGGGACTCCTCTAACAGGCATCGTGTGCTCAGGGACTCCTCATTGGCCTGGCTGAGATGGTTCTCTGAATGGCACTTGGTCTGAGCTTCTTCCTACCCAACTTTCCCTTCCCTCTCTCCTCTCACAGGTGTTGGAACTGCCTGGCGCTTCGAAGGCTCTCCCTGCCGACTCCTGCTCTCTCTGACTTTAAGCTCCACAGGAATTTCCTCCAATAAATCTCTCGAATGTCTCATTCTGTTTTGGCTTCAGCTTCGTTGGAGGTCCTGGACAGACACACTTGGAATTGTTATTACTAGTGGGGGGCCTGGTGACTGGAAGGCGTGGGCAGCGAGGTGTGACGACAAAGATGTGAGGCCCAGGCTCATGGGATTCTTTTTTGAAATAATTATAGATTCACAGGAAGCTGCAAAAATAGTACAGAGTCCCCCCTGCCTTTCACCCAGCTTCCTCTGATGGTAACATCTTATATAATTCTAGTAGGACATTAAAACCAAGAAATTGACTTCAATATGATATTGTTAACCAGTTGATAGGATTTTGTGCAATCAGTTTCTTATTATATTTTCAAGTCTCATAGATCTACTGATCTTATCTTCATTGCAAAGAGTTACTTAATTATTAGTTCCTTTCCATGTCAGCCAGCTCTATAACCACAAGTTTTGTAAGATGCATAAATAGAACTATAGGTAGAGGGACGAATAGAAAATGAGACATGCCCATTGAGGAAAGAGTTCTCCATTCTCCCATCCCTCCATCCCTTCATCTCTCCATCCATGTTTGCTAAGCTTTTCCTAAGGCACTGAGTCAATTGCACTGGGATACTGACATCAAAATGGTAGCAGTAGCTCTCACACCTCTATTTGGGCTCAGATGCAATGAGAAACCAAGATGCACAGTTGTTTGGGGGGCAAGGAATACCCAGATCTGTCCTGTGATCATTTCCACATTGGCAGTAATTCAACAGATAGCAACCTTATGCTCAACGGCCAGGATCATGCCTTTTTACGAGTCATTGTAAAGTGCCAAGTGCATTGACATATACTTCATAAATGCTAAATAATAACAAGCCAGTGAACCTAGAAGTATTGGATTCAGTATCCGAGACATTAAACCCAAGCTATGCCGTTCTAGAAACAAGGCAAACAAATAAATCAACTCCAAATCAAATAAAGCCCACATCCATCCCAGCCAGCAGTGGGTGTAGTCTGCAATGCTCTTTATGGGTGAGTGGCTCCCTCTTGAAGGGGCCACTTGTTAGTATTTTACCTGACAGATCACACACAATGCCTTGTCTGTGATTTGGGAGAAGAGTTTTATATCCAACCCACAGTAGACAACGGTGACATTATATTCTTCAGGCTCCAAGTCCCCTTATTTGATGCCAAAAAATAATATCTGCTGAAGCTCTGGAGAAGAGCAACAGTAACCCCACTGAGCAATTAGACTAATCCTGGTGGGGAGTCTCCGTAGGCAGTATCGGGAAAACACTGTTTGTATTTCAAAGCCAGGATTTAGTTTTCCTTTAAGATGTAAGTCTCTTTAGGGGTCCTTGTGATTCCTTGAGGGTTTAGGCACACAACCTAGAAAGCATGAAATGCCACATAATCCTGTATTGGCTGCTGAATCGGACTACAGCACCATCTGAGTGGTTTTCTGATTCATGGTCCAGAGCTCTGACCATGGTCCGGTGCTGTCTGACTTGGGATCTCTGGGCATGGCCCCTTCTCCCTAGGAGTCTGCCATCTTGGTTACACATACACACCTGATTTACCTGAACCCACATCCTATTAGTCATTTCACAGCGATGGCACCCTTGTAACTCTTGGAAGCAAAGCCCAACCCTCCACAGCAAAAGACTGATGGCAATGCTGGTTGTAAATCAGGAGGCGACAACTACGACATCTCAGGGAATAACAAACTGGCAAGATCATGTTTGAACACCATCTGGGAGGAGATGCCACCCTTCAGTGGCCATTTCCAAAAGAATTTTACTCTCATTCAATTGCAGCCAAGGGGAGGGGAGCCAAGGAGCCTACACGGGACACCAAGATCTGCCAAAGAAGTATTGAGTAGAGGACCATGTTGGTAGGGATAACGGAAAGCCAGGAATCAAAAGATAAAACAGCCGTCAGATGCCGGCCTTGTTATGTCTTCTAACACAAGACGATTCCAGCCAGTTTCTGCCTGGTGCAGGTCTAGCTCATCTCATCTCCCAGAACTGAACGTACATGTGAACAGAAATGATGCTTTCAATGGTTAGGATGGTGGTTCTCAAACATTACCATGTACCCCAATCACCTCCGAGTAGTTTGTTAAAAAGGCAGGTTTCTGTCCCTCAACCTCAGATACTGTGACTCGGTAGTTCTGGGATGAGGACTAGGAAGTGACATTTTTAGCAAGCACTCCAGTGATGGAAGCAGATGGACTGGCCGTCATCTTTGGAAATCACTGCTTTAAATCCACGATCCTCAGCCTTCACAAGGGTGGAGGGAAATAGCTTCAGTATAATCCAGTCCAAATTTCTGATTTTGCAGATGAAGAAATTGAGGGGTCAAGTACCTTTCTCAAGGTCGCCCAGATGGTTACAAGCAGAAAGTTACGAGGAGAAGCAACATCTGGTCATAGTGCCCTTTGTATCACTACACTGTTCCACCTGGTGACTCTCCTGTCCTTCAGGTCCTGCTGGACAGCTACACACGTAAGTACAAACTATACTTGAATGCACTTGTATTATAATCCAAATGTATTATAATTATAATACTTTTGGGGATCTTTATATCCCTTGAAACAACAGGTGAGAACTTCAGTGTTACCAAAGCAAACATTAGGAAAAAATAAATTCAGAAAGAAGCTCCGCCTACCTTCTCCGAATCTATGGTGAGGAAGGTGACAGCAGGGACTCAAAATTGTCCTCGGAACAAGAACAGTGTCTGTGTTCTCTGAATCAGAGCCTACAAGAAAGCAAAAAACACACTGTTGCAAGCGAGTGTATGCATTCCTGACACTGCAATAAAAGAACAGTAAGTGCTTTCTGCTAGCTGTGCTGGAGTCAAACAAGATTTAAGTGTCATAATTGTGCTCATCCTCTTTGGCTCAATACCTCACTTTACTTTGTGTGGCCATTGTCCTTTAAACTGAAGAGTCCTGTGTCTCAGCAAATTCCAGATGTAACTTGACAGGGGCCATTGGAAGATGAGCCCATAGGCTTCACTCTGAATTATGAGGGGACCCCGCCAATATGGGCTACAAGGCTCTGAGAACTTGTAACTTGCTGTTTTTTGGTTCTTCTTTTTAGATAAGGTAGTGAAAACCCAGTAGGCCCTCATCTCAAACAGATGGGGAGCCAGAGAATGCACGTCATGAACAGTGACCAGATCTTCATGATCTGAGAGCTTGTATGCATTGACTGGTTGGTTGATTGACTCATTCATTCATTCAAGAACTATTTATGAAAACCTCCTACATGCCAGAGTGGTTGTTTTATTTGGTAAGATGGTACCTGGCTGAAAGGAGGGTAGAGACTCATTACTAGTTCCTGTAGCCATTTGGTAGAAAGGCCACGGCCTAACAATCTTAACATGTCATAAAGGCAAGAGCACTGAACTGGGAGTCAGATGGCTCTGATCAAGTTCCTGGTGACCTTGGACTAAGGGGGTGTTTCAATCTTAACACTATTGAGATTTGGGGCCAAATAATTTGTGTGTTTGTGTGTAGGTTATCCTGTGCATTGCAGAATGTTTAGCTGCACCCCTGACCCCTACCTACCAGATACCAGTAGCATCTCCTCATCCCCCAGTTATGACAACCAAACCTGTCTCCAGCTACTGCCAAATGTCCCCTGGGGTCAAAATTGTCCCCAGTTGAAAGCTGCTGGATTATATTAATAACTGCTACTTTTGAGCACCTCTTAGGAACATTGTCCCAGGACTTTGTGTATGTTTTCACGCTCAGTCTTGACACCCGCTTTTCAAAGTAAGCATAATTATTTCTGCTCTGTACATGGTGAAACTAAGGTCTAGAGATGGTCTATCCAATATCACACAACTGGAAAGTGTTGGAGGAGATTTGAACTCAGGATGATTTGACTTCAGGACTCATGTTTATTGTTCCCCACAATTTTCTTTTGCTAAAATACATTTTAAATGTTTGGAAAAGTACAGAGAATAATCTAATAAACACCTATGTCTTCAGCACACCAATTTAACAAATGCTAATATTTTTATCTTATTTGCTTTATATATATATATATATATATATATATATATGACAACAAAATTTTATAAATAGAGAAGAATCTCCCCTTTAGACTTCTCCGTCCTATCCCTCTCAGTCTCTTCCCCCAAATAACGATTCTACCAATGCTGGTGCTGTATCCTCCCTGGGAAAGATTTCATACTTTTCTTATACGTATGTTGAGGATCCTTATTGTCACAAATGATATGTAGTACTCTAAAAAAATATACACAAAGGGTATGGATGCTTTTGTAATTTGCTTTCTTTAATCAAGTTTTTGAGGTTTTTCTATGTTGGGACTACAGTTCTAATTCCTCTGTTTTAACTGCTGTGTTGAAATAAATAGACCACAGTGGCTTCAGCCATTCCCCTTTTGGTGGACACTTGGGTTGTCTCCCGTTTGTCACTGTTACATGTCGCACTGCAGGGAACATGACTCTGTGTGTCTGTGCACACGTGTGAGGGTTTCTCTAGGAAATACAGCGAGATGTGGGATTCCTGGGTTGCAGGATGTGCTCATGTTCAGCTTTATTAGATATTGCTAGATTGCACTCCAAAATGATTGTACTAAATTACACTCCCTCCAACACATTATAAGGGTGTTCCTTTCTTCACATTCCTGCCAACGTTCAGTATTTTCAAACTTTATAATGTTTGCCAGCCTGATTGGGGTGAAATAGCATATAATTATTGTTTCAAAAGCCTGTGTTCGTAACCACGACTCTTACTGTCTACACTTCCTGAAGCTTCAGTTACGTAAAATAAAGAAAATACCTTTGCCTGTTCCTAGCAGTGGTAATAAATTCTCCCAGGGTGATGTGTGAATGCATTTCGTAAACATGCAGTGCCACTTTTGTACATTTCTGGTGGTGGGAGAGAAAATGTTCACAATTTCCATAGCAGGCAATTTGACAAAATCTACCAAAATTTCAAATGTACACGTATTTTTCTTGAACTTAAAAATCATTTCAAAGTTGCAGAAAAGTTGCAAAAATAGTAAAAAGAATTTCTGTATACCTGGATTATCTAAATGTTAACATTTTATCACATTTGAATTATAATTCCCTGTATCTATATGCATGTATATGTACACACACATTATTTTCCAATGAATTTACCTCTGAAGATGTTCTAAAAACAAAGACACTGTTATATAACCATAGAAAAGTTGCCAAAATCAGGAAATTAATACTGATATAAAACTATTATCTAATCAACATATCTTATTCAAATTTTATTCACTTTTCTATTAATGTCCCCCATAGTAAAAGAAAATATTTTTTTTCTTTTTCCAGAATTCAATCTAAGATTATTTGTTGTACTTAGTTGTCATGTCTCTTTAATCTTTTTTCCTATAGAATAATTCTTTAGTCTTTTTTATGTCTTTCAGGACCTTGATATTTTTTAAGAGTGCTGGTCATTGGTTTTGTAGACTATTCTTTATTTTGGGTTTGTCTTATGTTCCTTCATGATTAGATTTGGGATATGCATTTTTGACAATATTACAGAAATGATGTTGCATGCATTGTATGTCAGTTTGCCCAGTGGCTGGTGACGCTATTTTGATCACGTGGTTATGGATGTGTCTGCCAGGTTTCCATTGCTTCTTTTGTAATTGACAAGTATCTTTTGGGGAGATATTTTGAGACTCTGTAAATATCCTACTTATATCAGTATGGACTCATGGGTTTAATGAGTTATACTGTACTGTAATGTTAATTAATTGTTATTTATTTTGATGCCCCAACTGATGAGAAGAGATAAAAATAGAGCCTGAGGACAAAGTGGTTGCCCAAGATGGCATCATTAACCGGAAGCAGATTTGACCTCAGAACATAGGGGGTAGATTGCAAATGGGCACAAATTCCTTGTATGTCCTCCTATCAAGAGGACGAATCTATTTCCTCACTCCCTTAACATGGGAATGAAATTGTGTAAGAGCCGAGCCTCGGTGACAAGGGGTCTGACAGCTTCTGCTCTTGTTCTTGGAGTGCCGCTGTGGAGCAAAAAAGTTTGGGCTACCTGTGGGAAGATGACAGACCACATGTAGAGACAAGAGGACCCAGTGGACATCCTCCTAGACCAGTCGGCCAACTGCTGGACATGTGGGTGAGGGCCTGCAGGTCACCCAGCCCCAACACAGCCACCAGCAGACTACAGAAATCAGCTGAGTCGGTCCGGATCAGAAGAGCTGCCCTAGCCATCTGGCCATCCCAGCCAACCCATGGGACCATGAGTTGAATAATAGATGTTGGTCATTTTAAGCCACTAAATTCCGGAACGGTTTGTTACACAGCAAAAGCGAACAGATAACGACCTCAATCATGGCCTCTCTTCAATGAGACTGCATTGATAATTCATCTCTAGGAAGTCCTGGGTGACCAATTCTCCACCCACGTGCTGCTGGGTTCATGTCCCTCTGCCTCCAGAAGCAGTCCCTGCCTTTGCCTTGGCCTCCACGGTCACAGATCATAGTTCTACAAGAGGGACTGGTGCAGGACCCCTCCTGTCTCACCTCTTACTTCACAGACTCAGACCCCTGCTATTGGCTACGCAAATCACACTACTGTTAAATTATTCCTGTAAGATTAGAAGGCAGGGGTGCATAGCGGGCAGCCCTGGCTGGAAGGTGCTGGCAGCCAGGGAAGCACAGCCAGTGAGAGCCAGGGAGGGAGTTTCTTGAGTCACAGGACCCCAAGTTTCACTCTCCATGCTCCTCTTCTCCCTCATCTCCTTCTACTTGGCTTTCATGAATAGTTTTTCCCCCTGTTCCCTCAAGGTACCCATATCTACTTCTAGAAAGAAGTGAAGGGTTTCTTGGTTCCCATTAAATTTCATGTGCGTGTCTTCCATTCATTCCCCCTCCCATCGAGCTTAGGGAGCTTTCACTTTCCTCTTTGCCCGCTTTCCTCCTAACTGCCCTTGTTTAGGTGATTCTATAAATGTCAGGCTCCTGATGAGAGCCCCAAGATTCTCCCAGTCAGAACCTTAGGTGGTTCTGGAATCCCTTTATTGTCAGGAGGCTGAGAGCACATGGACAAAGGAATAACCTGGCCTTGGAGACAAGGGTGGAATCAGATGGGGACCCGGACGTCCTGGCGCTGAGTGGCCGTCACAAGGGGAAATGTTGGTGGGTGGAAGTGAGCTAGGTCACCTTTGCTGCAGTTTTCTTCTGGCCAGAACTAGTTTCCTCGCTGCCCAACTTGGTGCTGGATGCAGTTTTCAGAATCCCATTGCCCTTGAACTCCAAAATGGTTTTCTGTGAATGGTTAAGTTTCTACATAGGACTCTTGGAATAAGCTACGTCACTGGAACAAAGTGGTTTCAACCACTCCCATCAGCCTGTTGGGTATTTGGTACTTTGGAGACATAATTTAGATGGGGATCATACACTTTGATAGGAGATTCTGGGCGTTTGCGTAAAAATGGCTGTAGTGATTTGAAGCATTGCGAACAGCGACAGAGCAAGATAGTTCAGGTCTATTCTGTAGGTGTGTCAAGGTTTGCTGGCCAAAGCATGAAGCGTCCTGAAGGGAAAAGCAAGAGCTCCCCAGGACAGTAATGAAAATGTACAACAGCCACTGGGCTTGGGTGTCACATGAGCTACTTCATCTTCCAGCAGGAGTTTCCCAAACCTGCCACTTTCTCCGTTGCCAACAGAGAGTGGAGGATCCAGGGAAATGGAGCGGTTGATTTTGAAAACAAACCACTTCCTTTTTATAGCAAAGAGACTGCAGTTTTCCAAGAGAAAGATCTACCTGTTCTCCAATTCATCAAAACATGGCAGGGCAGTGATTACAAATGCAAATGCAACCTTTAGGTCTTACGGGCAAAGACAGTGCTCACAGCCTGTGCCCAGTAGGCAGTTGAGGCTGCGTTCTTGTCTGAATCCCAGTATTTTTATAAACCTGTTGTCACAAATGCTGCATTTTTAGGGATGGGGTGGGGAATGTAACCACTTCAAATTTTAAAGAGTTACTATACATGAACCTTCCTGAAGCAAGCTTACATATGAGATAGCATCTACACTTCCCCTTTGACATTTAAGAACTGCATGGACAGCTGTGAGGTGCCAGGTGTCATGAGAGATGTCGTCACACTTCTGTGATGTTGACAACACTTCTATGAAGGAGTAATCACCATCAGTGTGTCCTCATTTTACAGATGTGAAGACAGACTCCAAGCACTTAAAGGGCTTGGCCATGATTACTTGGGTATTAAGAGGCAGAAAGGAGACTTGAACCCAGGTCTCTTGACTCCAATCAAGTACACTTTTAGGATACCCCCACCAGTCAATTGCATGGTGATGAAAAAGCAAAAGCACAATTTGTGGTTTTATCATATTTTTATGAGAGCCTCAGGAGCATGGTGTCTGTCATTGAAGAGGGAAATATATATATATATGGCAGATGAGTTTGATTGGGATTAGGAGAATGGGCAGAAGGAGACAGGGTTTCTGATCCACTTTTCTACTTCATCAGTGTATACTACCTTTGGTTCCATGGACTACACATTCCCTTTGTGACTCTTTGCATCTGGGCACAGGGTCTTGGGGGGCATCTTGCTCACACAAGAAATACATGGCTTCAGCATGACCACCCAGACTGCAATGGGACAGCGGGGTTCCAGGGGAAGGGAGTAATTCTGATGAGGTTTGGAGAAGTAGGGTTTGAGCATACAGAGGAGTCCCTAGTGATGACTCACCAGGCTCAGGTCTGTATTAATCTAGCATCCCAGCCTTGACAATGGAACATGCACTAACTCATGGGCATTTTTATGCTAAGGGGACAAGCCCAGATGACATCAGGTAGTGACTTCCTTGCTACAGGATGCCTTTTCCCTCCTGCACCCTGATCACCTGCATCCGGCAACCCCTCCATCAGCAGGCGTGGTCCAGCCTGGGGTAGCCTCGAGGGTAGCTGGGTTAGAACTTGAGAGCAAACCCGGCGTACCCCTGTAGATTCTGGAAGACTCAGCACTGCTGCTTCCATTTGTCTTCCAAATGACACGTACATTTCCATTAAGTGAACTTGCTCCTTATTTTATTTTTTTCCCATAGTTTTATTTTTAGCTAAAGTATTCTAGAAGTTAATTAAGGACTCCAGGAAGGGCATTGATTTTTTCAATTGGTGAAGTCCCCTCATCACCACTGAGTGTATCTGTTGATAAAATGGACAGTGATGGGAATGCTATTATTGTCCCCATCGTTATACTTGGAAGATTTCAGAAGGTTTGATTTACCAGCTAGTTCTATCTCCATACGGCTCTGGTGACGGGTGGGAAGACAAAAAGGAACAGGAAGTAGGACTTGGATAAATATTTTTTTCCCACAATAAATGACTGCACTTATGCTCTTTTTTCTAGACCATGTTATTTAAGAAGCATGGTGCTATGAGCTAAACTTGGCCTATAGTCAGCTTAGCTTGAGCACAATCATTCCCTCACGGAAGAGGAGACTGTCTATACTGCCGAGTTTTGGGACAAATGCTTTAGAATGTGGCGCGTTGTTTCTCTGTCTAGCTCCACGTGCGTGTGCAGAGCAGAACTGAATCCAAGTGCTGGGTGTACTGCAGGGGAGGAAGAAGGGTGTGTGGTTGCCCAGCTACCCAGCTAGAATCACGCCCCTGTACCCTGCCCACAGGAGACTGATGTTTAGACAAACTCATTCTCAGCCGCCGGCTCAGCGCCCGATGACGCAGGGTACGGCTCTGAATGGCTTTGGCATCTGTTTTGTCTTGCCTCATGCCCACATACTGGGACAGCTTGTTTTCCTGCAATAGCAATTAGCACCGTGGTAAATGCCTTGTGCTCTGCGCTAATTCAGAAGAATAAGCATGTCGTACTCTGCCAAGAATTACAGCTAATCGCAGAGGGCTCCAGGCACACCTGCCCTTTCATCAGCCCTTTGTTTTAAAATGAGGGGTTGGTGCAACCCGAAACACCGCATTGTCCCCTTGGTCAGGGATAACCATGGAGACCCAGGGGGGACCTGCAGGGTGGCCTGCTTGCCATCCTTGAGACGTGCCTCCTACAAAGGAGCATGGTGAGCAGCAGGGAACCCGGCCAACTACTTACAGAGGGGCAACTGCGAACAGGGTGGGCCCAGGCGATGCTCCAGGGATGTGCAGAAGGCTGGCCTCCAGCAGTGCCCACCACCGGAGACTGCTCAGAAGCCACCGTGGATGCCACATTTGGGAATAAGACATGGGCTGACTCCACGCTTGGGCTGAGAAGCTCTTTGGTTATTATCTCGTTTTATCCTCATCATCAAGCTCATTAAGCACCTGTACTTGTTCTAAGAATGCACCCTCTGTCCTAATTTGGTATTTATCACTTATTTGCTATTTATTAGTTATTGATTTCAGATTTTTTTTTTAAAGTCAGGCTTTTAAACTCACATGCAGGAAAGTTCTCTCCTTTAAAAGTATATAGTTCGATGAGCTTTGACAAATGTAAATAGTTAAGTAATCACCACCACAATCAACTTATAGAACAGTTCTGGCCCTGAAAATTCCTTCTTCCCCTTTTTTTGTTGACTTGCCTTCCATGTCTCCAGCCCAGGAAACTACTGACCTGATTTTTGTCCCTATTATTCTGCCTTTTCCAAAATGTAATATAAATTGAATAATTCCCTAAGTTTTTTTTTTTTTTTTTTTTTGGTTAGTGGTTTCTGGTTCTTTGACTTAGCATAGTGCTTTCAAGATCCATCCATCAGCCCTAGGTATCAGCAGGTTGTTCCTTTTTATTGTTAAGTGATATCCCACGACAGGGACACTCCAGTGATGGACGTCTAGATGGTTTCCACCTATTAGCTGTTATGCATAGTACCATGAACATTCAAGTACACGTTTTTGCGGGCATATGTTTTTATTTCTCTTGGGTAGATACTTAGGAGTGAAATTGCTTGGACCTTGCTCCTATGTTTTCCAAATATTTTCCAAGGTGGATGTACCATTTTGCATTGCCATCAACAACATATGTAAGTTAACGTTGCTCTACCTCCTTGCCAACACTTGGCATTGTAAGTTTGGATAATTTTAGTCATTCTAATGAGTATCTAGAAGTATCGCAAAGTGATTTGAGACTGTATTTTCCTAATGACTAACAATGCTGAGATTGTTTTCACATTATACTTTATTTTAAAAACACATTGAATCTCCTCCGCCCAAATTTTTGTTGAGGACAGTTCTCACACAACGATATTTATTTAAAGGACTGGCTTTTATTCTGAGATTGTATCCTTCCTGTTTTTTTAAAAGTAGTGTTAAATGTCCTTTCATTAATGGCATGGTAGTGGCAGTAGATTGCAGTAGATATTTTCAAATGACTTTACATCGCAAAATAAAATATTGAGTATCCTATATTTGTCTCTCCCCAATTTTTTTTAGTGAAATGTTATTGGTCTTTGAAGTGAAAAAGTCTGAGATTGGCTACTCTGAAAAACAGCTGTGTCTAAAATGATGCTCAGTCTATATTTGTTAAATCAATAAATATGACACTTTTTATTAACTTCTGCTGCACACATGTTGCCAATGGAAGGAAGTAGGAGAAGGAAAGTTTTTCAGTTTCGTATTTAATTTCTTCTGCCAGTATTTATTGAGCATCTAATTTGTGCTCTAAGCACTGTGCTGGAGTCTAAGTACACGAAACAAATAAAACACAAACACTGCCCTCGAAGAGCTTAACATCATTCCCAACGGTTAGTTTGGGAGAAGTAAAAAGAAACACGTCTACTAGAATATGGATATTCAATTGATTGATATTCAAAACAAGTGTCAATATCATCAGTATAATATAAAAATATTCAATCAAAATCAATATTTATTATGGGTATCTTTTGACCCCTGGGAGAAAAATCCCACTAGACAGGGGACAATATCCCTGCTTTATATGGTCTACCTGCCTTGAGCCTCTTATGAGGCTAAACTGATAGGGGTGTTCTAATCTTCATTTGGTAATATTTTGGGGGTTCATGTGCTCAAGGAGGAATTTCAGAGAGAAATAGGATTTCTGACAAGATATAGATATAAGGGCTATGGATCATTTGGAAAACATTTATTAAAATACGAAGAATATGAACGATCCATAAGCCTACTATCTAAATAACCCCCGTTGGATATGAAATTAGAATTATTTTATCATGTGGCTAGAAAATTCCGCTTAAAAACAGGAAGATGTAAAATAAAAATGAATTCTCATGGCTCTCAGTAGGCCATCTTCATGTATCTGTTCAGACGCATTTCCCACGTACATACTATCAACTACTATTTGTGTATAAAATGCTCATGATATACATAATTCATCCATCTTTTTCTTTTTTGTACTCCAAGGATTCCTACTAAACCACACTCCTCTGCACTTAGTGCTTTTCACTTGACAATATACCCTGGAGACGTTTCTGTACCAGTTGGTTTGGATCTATTCCCTTCTTTTTAAAGGCCATATAGTATTCCATCAGAGGATAGCTCATCCTTGTCAAGTGCATATCATGGGACTTTTGTCACACTGTGATATTGGGAATATTGTAGGCACAGCCACTGGAGTTTCAGATTTCTCTGGAAGCTCTGTCTTTGTCCTCCTACATCCCCATGTCCACAGGCCCCTCTAAAGCTGTATCTTCAGGGAGTAAGTGAGCAGGACTTTGGTGTTCAATTTTTTCCCCTCTTTTAACCCTGCCCTAGCCTCTGGATTCAAACACAGAGTCTACTGAGTTCTCATCTTTCACATTTAGTCTCTAATACACCATGGCAGCTCAATTCTAGGGTCCCACTGCCTATTTCTGGATGGACAGTCTCATTACTTTGTATTTCTGTTTCATTTCTGGTCCATGGCGGTATCTATCATGCATTTGAGTCCAGCTGTATATTTGACTTTCTCTTCCTAGATTTCATACGGTAGAGCAGAGAGAATGAATTTACCATGCCATCTGGATAGGAAATCCTCCCATGGATAGATACTGAATGCAAATATATACATATATTTCCCTCTTAGGTTTTTGAAAGGAGATTCTCAAAATCTAAAAGCATAATTATCACTTGCTGAAGCCTCAGGTGGTCATGGTTGGCAGATGCTCAGGCACAAGTTCACATGGTCACCTCTCACTGGAAGATTTTTTTTGGAGGTTTGTTTCTACATCTAGAAATTCCGATTAGTTGAACTCCCCACGCATAATCAAGACTTTCACTACATACTCCAGAGATGTTCTGGGTTGGGTTCCAGACCATGGCAATAAAACGAACATCACAATAAAGAGAGTCATACAAATTTTTTGGTTTTCCAGTGTATATAAAATTACTGTAGTCACCGAAGACTCCAAAAGTTACGCTACATTGTAGTCTGTTGAGTGTGGAATGGCATTACATATAAAAAATGTACACCCTTTAATTAAAAAAATACTTCATTGCTAAAATATACAGATACTGAGACATGAAGCAAGCAGATGCTTTTGGAAAAAGCGGGGCTGCCCCAAACCTTCAATTTGTAAAAAACACAGTATCTGTGAAGTACGACAAAGTGAAATATGGTACAATACCATGAGGTATGCCTGCACACACTTTTGCTCAGCAATATAGTAAAACTTTGGGGGGCTTTAGTCTATAGGCAATACCCTTTACTCCACACCTAACTCTAAAGTTGGTGGCCATAAAGAGTGATGGGTGGGGACAGGGAAGGATGGCACTGGGGACTTACTAGATGATGAAGTTTCCGTGCCCCATGTTTTAAACTCTTGTTTTTCTCTCATGCAGCAGATTGCGTAACATGAATTTTCTGATCTAATTAGTTGCGTTGTTTAAGAAACCAGGCATTGGAGGAGTAATTGTTTTTAATGGTTGAGGTCTATAGTTCTTTTTTTACATTTTTTTTATTTGTACACATTTATGGGGGACATGTGATATTTTGTTACATGTATATGATGCATGGCAATGAAGTCAGGGTATTTAGGGTGCCCACCACCTGAGCACAATACATTTCCATTAACTATAGTCACCCTACTCTGCTACTGAACATTGAATTTCTTCCTTCTAGCTCACTGTATGATTGTACCCTTTAATAAAGTCACTTCTCTTCATCCTCCCCCCTCCCACTCTCTTACGCTTCCTAGTCTCGTGTTCTCTGTCTTTCCACTCTCAACCTCCATGGAGTCAATTCTTTTTAGCTTCCGTATATGAGAACATGTGATATCTTTTTGTGCCTGATTTCATTTAAGATAATAACCTCCAGTTCTAACCATGTTGCTGCGTATGACATGGGTCCACTCTTTTTCATGGCCAAATAGTAATTCATTGTGTATAGATACCACATTCTCTTTACCCATTCATCCATTGATGGACATGTAGGTTGATGCCATTCCATATCTTGGTTACTGTGAATACTGCTGCAATAAACAATGTGAGTTTAAGTATTCCTTTGATATATTGATTTCTTTTCCTTTGGGTAGATACCCAGTTGTGGGATTTGCTGGATCGAATGGTAGTTCTAATTTTTAGTTTTTTTTTTTTTTTTGAGAAATCTCCATACTGTTTTCCATAGTGGCTATACTAATTTACATGCCTACCAACAGTGTATAAGAGTTCCCTTTTCTCAGCATCGTTGACAACATCCGTTATTTTCTGTCTTTTTAATAGTAGCCATTCTGGCTGGGGTCAGATGATATGTCCCTGTGGTTTGGATTTGCATTTCTCTGATGATTTGTGATCTTGAACATTTTTTCTTATACCTGTTGTGGTGGTGGTATTTCTTACAGTATTACTACTGACATGGTACAGATTTGCATAACATTGAAATTAGTAAAATATAAAGAAATTATATTCCCCTATTTCTCTGGTTCTTGTTAATTATATTTTATCTTTTTAATTATATTAAAAGTGAATTGGTCCTTTTTAATTATATTTTAATTTTTTAATTACATTAAAAGTGAAATGGTTTCTTTGGGTCTTAAATGTGGTCTTATATTTCTGCTGTGGTTATTTTCTTATTTTTTCAAAAGTAGAAAATAATTTCATACTGACACAGGAGAACCACTTATGACAATTGTCTAGTTCTCCATGAATGTGGGAAATCTTAGTTTACATGAGGGAGAAGGATGTTTTGGGGATGGGACAAACATTTCATCATATGGACCAAGTCAAGGTTATTTCAGAAACTGCTGTGTCCTTAGGACCATTCTCTGTCATTTTCCTTTCTATTTTCCAAGGTTTAGGAGGAATTTCTGTGGATTAGAATAGGTCAAATATGTACAAAATACCAAGCTTTTTGTTTTTTTAAAGGAGAGATTATAGAAGCTGGAAAAATGGTTAAATTATATAATGTATTTTTGGGTATCCTCAATTGTTTTCATTAAACATGCTGGCAAGATCCTTAAGATGAGTAATTATATCTCGCGCTTTAAAAATTTTTCTCAAAAGGACTTGCTAAGGGCTTGACAAACACTTGCTAAGTTGACTTACAAAACACTGTTGGCACAATCTCAGCATTTTAATCATGACGAATCTCAGGGCTGACAAACTGCATGTTGATGTCCTTGTTTTCTATCTAATGAAAATATTTAATTTTCAGAATGAACTGAAAGTCACCCCGGGTTTACTTAATACTAACCTTGCCTAAGACGACAAATCATTCTCAAGGGCAGCGCTGTGGCTCCAGAGTCCCAGAGCAAGGCCAGCCTCTCTGGCTTTTAGCTCCACATGTCACCCTATTTGTCTTTCTTACCGGGTAACATGAAATCTTTATTAAAATTCAAAAGTGTGCTAGTGTTTTCCTTAGGGTCCACCATTTTCGGAGGGCAGCAAGTCCCTAAATTGTAGATGAATTAAATTCTCATGACTTTGTTCACTTTGTAGTTGTCACCAATGAAAGCATTTCTGTTTTTAGGTCACCAACGTGCCTAATAAAAGCTGGGTGAACAGTCACTGAAGATTTTCTGATTCACTCGTCTTTGAATTCATCTGCCTTGCTTATGGTGGAAAGACAGATGCAGCTTGCAATTTTTGTGTCCACAAGGAAACATTCTTGGGTGCTTTATTCTTTGCCATTAATTTGGTAAATGATCATTTAAACCCAAGGAAGAAGGTTCTCAAACTGAATAATTATAAAAACATGGATCTTGATATTCTACTCAGTTAAAATAAGGTTTTTGTGATTGTTGTTGTCAAACTCCGGTTAAATAACTTTACGATCATCATGTTATAATTATAGTTTCAGAGTCAAAAGTGAGGTGATCCCGGTATGCTTGTTTTTGGCAAAGTGTTCATAATAATGAAAGAAGTTTAGAGGATAGCTCCAAAGAACTTTCATTTTTCCTACTAAGCACGGGGCAACCCCACACTTCTCAGCTAAGTATGTTACAACTTTGTTTTAGTCTTAACCCTCCTGTCTATGTATCCTGTGTAACCTTTACAAATCAGGATGCTGGTCATCTTACAGATTTTTTTTTTCTCACCTTAGAGTTAATTCATTTTAGCACAAATTTTAAGCTATGACAGAAGTTTTTGAATCCGGTGAACCAGTCAAAAGTATTGGTTTTTCCCTCCAAGGAGTTTTTAGAAAACTGAGTCCCAGATAGTAATCAGGTTTTTGTTACCAGACATCCAGAAGATGAATATCTCTGTCATAAATAAACCTATTGGGCATTTTATTCTACTAGGGGCTAGCAGTATACAATGTATTTATAGTTTATCACATATTAGGGATCTGAAAATGATATACTGTGTCTGGTTATAAAGAAGAAAAGGACCAGCTCGTATTCATTGGAATATTGTGTCTTTTACATTGAGACAATAATTTTAAAACAAAGGTAATGAGGAACCCAATGGGAATTGCTACTGAACTCTCTAAGGTATCAGTACTGAGGGATTCCCTCGTCTCTACGCTTCTCCTGGTCTTACATGCATGGTAAAGCCAACCAGATATTTTCATTCATGTAGTTTTGCGTCTTCTCAACAATGGCATCATTCTTTGCACTTAGGAGCTTGGCAGGCACTGGAAACCATCTCTAAAGCAGAACAGGCTCAAGAGATGAGGACATAGAGCTGCAGCTTGAAGGAGGTTGCACGAAATATTAACCCTGCTCCTCTCAGAACCGAGTCTTGCATCTGAGCCAAAGGAGCAATCGCCAGCTCCACAAGTAAGACACAGCAACTAATAAAAAAGTATCTAAGATGCCCCTGTAATCTGCTGGAAACAACTACATATGTTAGAAAGGCTTGTGGTAACAGACACATAGACTAATGGAACAAAATACAGAGCCCAGCAATAAACCCATGCATGGATGGTCAACTGAATTTCAACCAGGGTGCCAGGAACAGACAATGGGAAAAGGATCATTTTCTCAGTAAGTGATGCTGGAAAAGTTGGACATCTACATGTGAAAGAATGAAATTAGACCCTTATTTTACACGATAGATAAAAACTCAAAATGGATTAAAGACTTAAATGTAAGACCTTAAACTATAAAACTCCTAGGAAAAAATGTAGGGAAAAAGTTCCTTAACATTGGCAATGATTTTTTTGGATACAATGCAAAAAGCACAGACAACAAAAAACAAAAATAAACAAGTGGGAGTATATGAACTAAAAAGCTTCTGCATGGTAAACAATTAAAAAACAAGAAGGCAACCTATGGAATGGGAGAAAATATTTGCAAACCATAGATTTGATAAAGGTTTAATATCCAAAATACATAAACTCATACAACTGAATAGCAAAAAAACACCAAAACAAAACCAAAACCTTCCAAACCCAAAACTCTGATTAAAAAATGGACAAAAAACTGAATAGACATTTCTCCAAAGAAGACATACAAATGACCAACAGGTATATGAAAAGGTGCTCACCGTCACTAACCATCAGGGAAATGCAAATCAAAACCACACTGAGACATCACCTCTCACTGGTTAGGATGGCTCATATTAAAAAAACAAAAGGTAAGTGTTAGTAAGGATGTGGAGAAAAGGGAACCCTTGTGGACTGTTGATGGGAATGTAAATTGCTACAGCCATTATGGAAAACAGCACAGAGGTTTCTCGAGGACTTAAACACAGAACTGCCAGATGATCCAGCAATCACACTATTGTGTATATATCCAAAGGAATTGAAATCAGTATGTTGAAGACATACTTTTACTCCTAAGTTCATTGTAACATTCTCAACGGCCCAGATACGAAAACAATCTAAATATCCACTGATGGATGTTTTCCCTTATCACCAAGTCTTTTTTTTTCTCTGCACTCACCATGATTAATTCAAGACTTTTCTTAAATTTTATTTCAGCAAATCAGATTTAATCCAATAGTCTTTGCCATTCTAATTTATCTACGAGTCCTTTAGTAGTGTTGTTTGGTCCTCGATTGCTTTCTTTAACCTTGCGGTCATTCTTCTTGTTTCATTGTTTTATGGTCTTTGGTCTCCTTTAACATAATGTTATTTCATTCTTTACGAATGTGACACAGTTGCACAGGACTGTCTTCTTTTCCTTGGCTCATGTTTTCTTCTACATTAAGTCCTTCCTTTGCTCTTTTTGTGTTTGGTTTCATTCATTCAATATTGATTTATTGATTATCTACCTAGGTGCCACGCACTATTTTTTAATGCTAACGAAAGACCTGTTAGGGAAACCAAGTTGCTGACATCATGAACGCCACATCTCAGACACAGAATCAGACGACAAATAAATATATAATAAAACAGCAAACACAGTAAACATTTTGGTTTGTGGGCTCACTGGTCAACTACGCAACTCTCAACTACTCGATCTGCCACTGATTTGCAAAACAAGCCTCAGATAATAGGTGAACAAAAGACGGTTGCTATATGCCAATAAAACTTTGCTAACACTAGGTTTCAGGCAACCATTTACCAATCTCATCCTTTTTTTTCGTATTGCTTCCAGAGGACTTTCTAGTTACTGATATTATGACAATGAGGCACAAGGTCCTGGACGGGCAAGTGAAAAGAGTCTTACAAGTGGCCCCAAGGCTGCGTGCGGAGCCCCTTTCCTTCACGCACAAGTATTTCAAGACCAAGAAAAAAGGGGCATTTTGGTCTCTTCCCATGTCCCATTTCTGCGTGTCACTGCCAAAGGACTTAAAAGTTGGAATCTGATACTGGCTTCATCCTGTAACTCCCTAGGCCTGGTATTGGGGTAGTCACATGTAAGAGGACCTGGGCATCCCCAACAAAATTCCCTAAAGGTGTAAGGGGTCAGAGGCATGTTGCAATGACACCTGCCGACTTAGTACTTCTTCTACTGCCCGATTTCTCTTATGCATATGGTGGACTTTAAGCATTTATCTGTCAGCTTATTTTCCTAAGGCCACTAAAATTCTTTTGATAATACATACATTTAAAAATTCTTATTAAAAAACTGTTTTTATTCATTGCAGAAACGAATGCAGACAGGCAAAGAGAAGAAAATAAAACATGATCCTGAATCTGCCCCCAACCCAAGATAACCAATGTTAACATTCTGAGATATAGTCTCCCAAATAAGTTTTTATAAATATAAATCTACATCAAATATTAATATAGTAAGCATATTATTACATACTAAACCATTAAAATGGGCTTGTATTGAATATCTAGCACTTCTACCCCTCAATAAGTAATACGCGATGGTAACACACGCAGCAGAATATGAAATGCTCTCAAATCGGTCTGTTTTATAATCAGCTTTTTGTGTTTGCTAATGTATCATGAAGCCTTTTCCAAGTTTCTAAGTGGTCTTTTTGCAATGGTTACATAGTATTCCACTACCCAGATCCACCATGGTTTATTTGGGGAATCACTCATTGTTGAGAATTTGCTTCTTTTATCAGTATTATAAACAACACTGAAATGAATATCCTTTCATCTAAACATAGGCATATATATCCTTTTTCCAATATACACTTTGTAATAGAATTCTTCTTCTTCTTTTTTTTTTTTTTTTTTTTTTTGAGACAGAGGCGTCAGCCTAGCTCACAGCAACCTCAAACTCCTGGGCTCAAGCGATTCTTCTGCCTCAGCCTCCCAAGTAGCTGGGACTACAGGCATGCGCCACCATGCCCAGCTAATTTTTTCTATGTATTTTTAGTTGGCTAATTAATTTCTTTCTAATTTTTAGTAGAGATGGGGTCGCACTCTTGCTTGGGCTGGTTTCGAACTCCTGACCTTGAGAGATC
>CAUYRT010056697.1:0-14651 GCA_963574885.1 Lepilemur ruficaudatus
CAGGGTGTCACTCTGTTCCCCAGGCTAGAGTGCCATGGTGTCAGCCTAGCTCACAGCAACCTCAAACTCCTGGGCTCAGGTGATCCTCCGGCCTCAGCCTCCCGAGTAGCTGGGACTACAGGCATGTAGTCACCATGCCTGCCTAATTTTTTCTATATATTTTTAGTTGGCCAATTAATTTCTTTCTATTTTTAGTAGAGATGGGGTCTCGCTCTTACTCAGGCTGGTTTCGAACTCCTGACCTTGAGCGATCCGCCTGCCTTGGCCTCCCAGAGTGCTAGGATTCCAGGCGTAAGCCACTGTGCCCAGCCTCTACAATAATGTTTGAGCAAATATCTGGGCTCCCCATGGTCCAGGCAAGATGACACATAAAATTAACCATCAAGTCCATTGATTACCCTGCTTGCTATGCCAATTTGTCAGAAGCTCAGCTGAGCAGGAAAGAACTGAATTGCCAGGTGTTAAGGTAGCCAGTTAAGACAACAACCCAAAATGAAATTAGCAGTCAAGCCTTTAATCACTTAGTGTGATAGTATGAGCAACAGGCTAAACTGGAGAAAGCACCAACTTTCCCCTGTTCCATTTCCCCCTGGAATAGTGCACTCACTGAGGGTCAGGTGAATTGGCACAGATGTAGAGGTGAACAAAAAGCTGATGAAGTTTTATGGACTTGGGGCTTGGGGAAGGAAGAAGAGAAGGGCTAGAAGTAGAAAAGTGCTGAATACTCTGTCAGTAGAGAAAAGGCATCTTCACCATTCTCCTCTCCCCCTGATAAGTGTGTCTTTTTTTTTTTTTGACAAAGTCTCACTCTGTTGCCCGGGCTGTAGAGTGCCGTGGCATCAGCCTAGCTCACAGCAACCTCAAACTCCTGGGCTCAAGTGATCCTTCTGCCTCAGCCTCCTGAGTAGCTGGGATTACAGGCATGCGCCACCATGCCTGGCTAATATTTTCTATATATTTTTAGTTGGCGAATTAATTTCTTTCTATTTATAGTACAGATGGGGTCTCGCTCTTGCTCAGGCTAGTCTTGAACTCCTGACCTTCAGCTATCCACCCACCTCGGCCTCCCGGAGTGCTAGGATTACAGGCGTGAGCCACTTCGCCCGCCCGGCCTGATAAGTGTGTCTTTGCAGATAACGCCTGATGAAAAGGGCTCTGAATGAAGGTACTTAGGCTCAGAATGCAGCAAGGTATCTAGGTTATCTAATTTGTTGGCATAGAACTGTTCACAGTATTCTCTTATAATCCTTTTTATTTTGCTAAAATCTGTAGTAATGTCTCCACTTTCTGAGTTTGACAATTGGAGTTTTCCCTCTCTCAGTCAATCTAGCGAAAGGTTTGTCAATTTTACGGATCTTTTCAAAGAAACAGCTTTGGTTTTGTTGCTGTTCTCTATTCTCCATTTTTATTTTATCTTTGCTCTAACCTTTAGTTTTTACCTTTTTTTCTGCTAGCTTGGGTTGACTTTGCTTTTTGTAGTTCTTTAAGGTGTGTAGTTAGGTTATTGATTGGAGGTCTTTCTGCTTTTTTAAATGTGTGCATTTTACACAGCTATGAATTGAAACAAATGAAAACAAAGCTACAACATACCAAAACTTATGATATGCAGTAGATGTGCAATCTTTGGAGCCCTAGTGCCCCAAAATATTTTCTATTAGCACCCAGCATTAGACTTGCTTTCTTTAAGGTTAATGTACTGCAGTCTCTAGTTTTGCTTACATTGCTAAGGGAAGGGTATTCCATTAAGCAACTACAGACAAATAAGTTACCAGATGGCTTTCCTTAGCTGAGCTCTTATGCATGCAAGACAGGAGAGTTTTGGTGATGAAGAAATAAGTGATCCATTTTAACCTGAGTCCTTACTCAAGGAAGATTAACTTCAGTCATTTGCTGTAGGAGAAAGGTTCAGAGCAGACGGCTGGGTAGGAGAAGGACAGACCCCAGAAAGGAGAGGTAGAACTGAGAAAAAGGAGAAATAGGGATAAACGCAAAATTTACCTACTTTATAATCCCTAAAGAGCAAAGATGAGAAAATAAAACAAATAGCAAATATCAGTAGATCTGGAAACTTACCCAGCTCTTTTCTTTAAGTCTTCACATTTCTAGACTATTATCCATCTTTGAATCTCTGAATGGTTTCCAGAGAGAGACGCTGGGTTACAAGTGCGTGATCGCTTTGAGGCATTCCAGACCCTCCATGGAAAGAGTGTGCTCTCTCCTGAGACCATTGCCATTAAGGGATATTCCAGTTTGAGTTCTTTAGTTCTGGTCTAGTTATTGTTCTTAATAATTATAATGATGTGAATCATAGTCATCATTTATTTATACTATTAATACTTAAATAATTGTGATATGTGACAAATCCAGATATGCTAGCATTTGATGGAATCACCATTAAAACTTAAATTCACCTGTATGGAATTGGAATTGGGTAACTTCTTAAAAAAGATTTATAACTTTACATTTTATGTAATTCTTTTTTACATTTTAAAATTCTGGAAAAAAGAGAGATATGCTCATTATCCCCAATTAATAAAACCAATGAGTTGGAAGAGATCTAAAAATATGTTCTGACCCAGTTTATTTCTTTTATTTTTTCTATATAAGACATGTCAATTCATAAGGTTTAAAAATCCATTTCTTTCCTGGGTTTTCTGCTTTTTATTAACGTAATAGTCCAAAGGTTCTTCCTTATAAAAAGGAAATCTCTCATCCTTTCAATTAAGTCGACGTCCACTTAATTCATCCTCTGTGGACATAGAGAAGTGGTCAGAAACTCTCTCAAATAAATGTTTCATATTCTTGAGCTTGGTAAGAGCAAATTAACATCACTCATGTGTACCCTCTAATAATCATCTCTATTCCTTTAGCCTTTCCACATAGGATCCATATTCTTTCCCTGTATCTTTATCCCTCTTGCCTAATCACCCTATTTCACCATGAAACATGTCATTGTATTGACCTAGAAACAATTATTAAAAAATGTTTTTGGCCGGGAGCGGTGGCTCACGCCTGTAATCCTAGCACTCTGGGAGGCCGAGGCGGGCGGATTGCTCAAGGTCAGGAGTTCGAAACCAGCCTGAGCAAGAGCGAGACCCCGTCTCTACTTAAAAAAATAGAAAGAAATTAATTGGCCACCTAAAAAAAATATATATATAGAAAAAATGAGCCGGGCATGGTGGTGCATGCCTGTAGTCCCAGCTACTCGGGAGGCTGAAGCAGTAGGATCGCTTCAGCCCAGGAGTTTGAGGTTGCTGTGAGCTAGCTGACGCCATGGCACTCACTCTAGCCCAGGCAGCAGAGTGAGACTCTGTCTCAAAAAAAAAAAAAAGAGAGAAAAAAAGAAAAGGAATAAGGGGGTAAAAATACCAACTGAATAAGTTAATCACCTAATTTTATGATCCCATCATTATTACTCCCTATGGAAAGAGATAGAAATATTCATGTTAGTGGCTCTGACTTCAAGGAAACAGTGGATTGATTGCTAAGGATTCTTTCAGAAAAGAGAAGGAAAATTTAAGGACTGGTTTTTCACATACCTTTAGGTATTGCAAGCTTTATATCATGCATAAAATTCAAATATAATCTGTGGTAACAAATTAAATTCAAATATAATCTATGGTAACAAGATTAAATTCAAATTAATCTATGGTATTAAATTCAAATATAATCTATGGTAACAAAAATCAGATCAGTGGTTACCCAGGGATTAACTGGGATGGGGCACAGGGAGTTTGGGGAATCATAGAAATGTTCTTTATCTTGTGTCAAAACTCATCAAATTTCCATTTAAAATATAAACTATGCCTCAGTTAGTGTTTTGCTTTTTCAAATCATGAAAGATTTTAATGTGAAGCCTTTGTATACACTGTATGCCTTACAAATTACTGGAACAGTCAAGGAAATAAGATGTAAATGACTACAACCATGGAAAGTTTGATGCATGTGAAATCTCCAGAACATTAATCTCATGTATTTCTTCTAAACTGTTTAATTAGGGGGGGATATGAATCCTTAGAAGCATAATAAAATGTACCTTTTGACTCTTAAAAGACACTAATAAAGAAACATTATCACTTATGTATCAGGCAGTATGCTCAGTGTTTTAAATTGTGTCTTTCATTTATGCCTCATAAGAGCTCTGTGAATTAGGGATTAAACCCATTTTAAAATGAAAAAAGTGAGGCTCAGAGAAGTTGCGTATGTCCAAAGTTACAAAGCCAGGATTCAGTCCCAAATTTGACTCCAAAGCCCGTTGTCTTTCCTCAGTGCTAACATCATCTTTAAATGCTTAGTTGCTTATGTTAAAAATTTTGATTTAAACATTTATTTATTTAAAAAATTCATTTGAAAATTATTCTGAAAGAGGGTTATTCTGACATTTATTTTACTGACTAAGGCTCTGTAAATCAAGAGAAGAAAAAGATAAGGAAATTCAAAACTCTGTGCCATACCATCATAAAAGATCCCTTCAATTGTATTGTTTATTATAATGTTTCCCTTCATAACATTTTGTTATAAAATCATAATTGAGCTTTAGCTTCTAGCTAAGCTCAGGAAGATGTTCAAAAGAAAATGACCAGCTTGAGCAAGAGCAAGACCCTGTCTCTACAAAGAATAGAAAAATTAGCCAGGTGTGGTAGTGCATGCTTGTAGTCCCAGCTACTTGGGAGGCTGAGGTGGAAGGATGGCTTGAGCCCAGGAGTTGGAGGTTGCAGTGAGCTATGGTGACACAATGAGACTCTGTCTCAAAAAAAAAAAAAAAAAAGAAAAGAAAAGATTATATCATGATATATCCATGCTGTATAATAGAATGCTTACTTCTCACCTTGGATATAATGTAGTATTAGCACTTGTGCATGTTCTCTCTCTACACACACACACACACACACACACACACACACACACACGAGTTGACTGTCCTGGAGTAACAGTCTCACTTATTGGTATACTTTAAGAAAATGTCATTCCCCAGGAATTCTTGAAAGCTCTGAATTCCAAGAGCCACCTACTACAGGCTTGGGGTCTGGTCCAGCAATCTCTGGCTACTTAATAAAATCTTACTAAATGAAACCAGGGTTTGTATTCACCAATACCAAGAACTTTACCTCATATTCCTACAAAAACCTCTCGACCCTCTCAGAAGACAATTCCTCAACTCTTTTCTCATATCTGAAAAATGAGTTATATGATCCATTTGATCTTCCATAAGTCAGTTCCCAGAATAACCTTCAACTAAAGCACAGGACATGTTCTCAAATCTTCTTTGAAAACATTTTAAACCATGCTAATAATAATAGTAGACTCCCGTGTAAGAATAGTAATGATGTGGCTTTAACTTACAATGAAATATAATTATCATATGTTTGTGGATCTTTTTCATTCAGATGTGACAGTGGTTTATCAAAATGGGTTACCTGTGATATCTGTGAGGCTACCATCCCGGCGTGAACGCTGCCAGTTCACACTCAAACCTATCTCTGACTCTGTTGGTGTGTTTTTACGACAATTACAAGAAGAGGATCGGGGAATTGACAGAGTTGCCATCTATTCACCAGGTATAGTCACCTTCATTATTAATTCCCTCCCACTCCTCATTTCCCCCAAAACCATTTCTAAACACATACATACACACACACACACACGTCACTGCAAAAGAATCCTATACAGTTAACTTTAGAAAATATTTTTTTAACTTAGCAGCTGCCAGGAGAGAAACTAATTTCTTTCCAATGGTTCTTATAACATAATTGTTCAGTTTTGGCAAATGTATATTCATAGGGAATCTCATTCAAAAGCAACTCATATATAATGCATGGGCGAGGATGAACAACGGATCACATTTATATTATTAAGACCTTCTATCATTACCTTGGGTGTAGAATAAATTTTTCCAGTAATTGAGCCCTTATCTCCAGAGATATCAAATATTAGAACTTCTTTTTAGATCTTCTCATGTCTTTCACATAAAAGTTTACCAAAATAAAGATGTATATAATTTGAAAAAAATATAAAAAGGCACTAAAATTCCCATTTGATATAACATCTGTTTCATTTATTTATATTTTAAGTGCCTTTTTACTTTGAAAAAAACTTAAAAGATTAGTCCAATAAGCACCCATTTACCCTTCTCCTACATTTACCAATTGTTAACAGTTGCCACATTGCTATGCTTTAAGTAGTTTAAGTATACTTAATTCCCAATTCATCTAGCAACATAATTAGTAGACCTGCATGGTATGCTTTGCTAACCCTATCATCTGTCCCTACTGAACTATTAGCAACTAATCAGTGACTATATTGAAAATTACTATACATTAGAAAATATTGTTTTTTCACTCAACCAGCTTCCATCATAGACAAATGTAAGAAGTCCATACAGCTCTCTCAGTGACCCTAGATTTCCAACTGACACCTATATAGATCTATGACCAGTAATTATTTTACTTGTTTATACAATTCTGCTGGAAAAGCATGTTGTTAAATCTTCACAGACTTGAGGCCTAAAAACAAAGAGCTTTAGACAATCTAAACTTTTTTTTATCATGGAACTGGGGGATGAGACAAAAAGTTAGCTGAAATTTAAAAAGGAAGCGGTAATTTTTAAAAACGATTTTGAGGATTGCATTTTCCTGATCATTCTTGATTAATTATGGACGTATGACAAGTTTCATTTAATATTTTCACAGATGGCGTTCGAGTTGCTGCCTCAACTGGGATTGACCTCCTCCTCCTTGATGACTTTAAACTGGTCATTAATGACTTAACATATCATGTACGGCCACCAAAAAGAGGTAAAAAAAGTAGCCTTGATAAGGTCACAGAAATGTAGAAAGGGCTTTTGGAAAGAAATTTATTTTTCCCTGGGTAATCCTGAGAGAGAGACAGTATTAAAAGAACACTGAAAGTTTTACTTACAGATAAGCACTATTTCAGTTGAAGAGCTCATTGAGTACCTGGTACTTGGCTAGTACATTGACTAAAACCATTTATTAATAGATTTGACCTAGATACCAGAATGCTTTATTATCTGACATTATTACTCTGTTTTGCATAATTAAATGTCCTACATCAGCAGTCCCCAACCTTTTTGACACCAGGAATCAGTTTCATGCAAGACAGTTTTCCCACGGTGGAGGTGGGGGAGCGGAGCTCAGGCAGTGATGCAAGTGATGGGGAGCAGCTATAAATACAGATGAAGCTTTGCTCGCTCCCCCACTGCTCACCTCCCGCTGTGTGGCCTGGTTCCTATGTTTCATGGAAGACAGTTTTTCCACAGATGGGGTTGGGGAGCTAGGGGGGTGAGGGAATTGGAGGTCAGGTGGTGATGTGCACCTGGTTCCTAACAGGCCATGGACTGGTACCAGCTGCCGCCTGGTGATTGGGGATTGCAGTCCTACATAACTTAAGCTCCTTCCCTCCATATAGGCTAAAAGTCATATTATTTTAATAAGATTACAAGGAGAAATCATTTTAAAATACACTATGGGCTTCTCTATTCTTTTAAACATTGTTTCAGGTATTAATCTCCCTTTTTTTCCTGATGATTCAAGATCAACAGTCTGAAAGTCAATTATTGTACAATAATAATTTTTAGGAACTTCTGACATATATGCTTTTGTCTGCAAAGTGAGGTGCTCACCTCAGGTGCATATTTTAAGAGGGTACCAAAAAATTCAGTCAAGATAAATACTGTTTTAATGCACTATTATAAAAACCAAAGTTAATGCAAAAAATTCATAATGAACAAAATATCAAAATTTAAAATAAAGACAGAGTCAGTATTACTAAATTTTCATTTCATCCTGGGCTCCAATATGGCTCTGCATGGTACAATGCTAAATAGCTCTCTAAAACAGCATTTTGAGTTGTGTCTCTTTGGCCACATTTCTCTCTTTGTTCTTGATATTCGTTATTACTGCTGTCGTTAATGTTCCTTCCACTACGACCCCTCCCTCTACCAGCCTCCTAGCACATTCCTTCTTTTCAATCCTGGGTCTAACATGGAAAAAGTTCTAACTTTTAAAAATTGGGTCTTGTGCGCAGACTAGATTGAAATTTTTTTAAAAGTAAAAAAAATTAAAAAATAAAAATTGGGTCTAACATAGAAAAGGTTCTGAGCAAAGACCTGTGTATTAAATGCCTCTATAATCCGGTCCACGTCTACCTTTTCAAATTTTCTCTTTTCCTCCTGCATGTTCCTTACTTTTTCTCCACTGTGTATTCCTTTGTGGTTTCCTGAACTCTATGCCTCATTCTTTGCCATCTCAGTATTTGTTCACCTTTCCTCCCTAAGATGTCTTTCTCCTTTCTTCTTACCTCGTATTTCCTCATGTCAAAATCATCAGTGTCAGCTCTTCTATGAAGCCTTTAATGATCTTCTTCTTCTTTTTCTGACTCTCAACCAACAGAAGTGATTAATCTCTTCTCTCAATTCTGCTTATTCCTTTTCTTTGTAAATGCTCTGGGGGAGTGCACTGTTATTTTGTATTCCCTGTTGATTCATTCTCTATTGAGTGAATTAAATGAGTTAACTGGGTAGCATTTGGTTGTTCAGAGGCCAATAGGTTGTTGAGAAGTAGCTAGCTGGGGAAAAGTATAGAAAAGTATCCTTTGAATAGTAAGAATGGAAAAATATTCTTAAAATACTTTTGACCCTTGAGCAACAGGGGTTTGAATTGCATGGGTCCACTTATACACAGATTTTTTTCAAGAAATTGGAAAATGTTTTAGAGATTTGTGACAATTTGAAAAAACTCAAAGACAAGCTGCATAGCTTGGAAACGTCAAAAAAAGTTAATAAGTTAGGTAAGTCATGAATGCATTAAATATATGTAGATGTTAGTCTTTTATCATTTACTACCGTAAAATATATACAAATCTATTATAAAAAGTTAAAATTTATCAAAACTTACCCATACACTTGTAGACTGTACATAGTGCCATTCACAGAAAGAAATGTAAACAAATGTAAAGATGTAATATTAAATCGTAACTGCATGAAATTAATTGTAGTACATAGTATGTTACTGTAATAATTTCGTAGCCACCTCCTGTTGCTATTGTGAGCTCAAGTCACAAGTATCCACTTAAAATGCCGTGTGATGCTTATCATCTCTGCATAAGCAGTTCATCTCTCCAGTAAATTGCATATTACAGAAAAGTGATCTCTTATAATCATTGCATATCTTCCATCATATTTAGTGCAATACCATAAACCTTAGTGTTTATGTATTTATTTAAATGCAAAATAAATTTATACAAAATTAAATACAGTCCTCTTCCAGAGCTGCCTGTCTCTTCTGGGAGGAGCCTACCCTCCCTGGAGTCAAGTCCCTGGCACAACTACACCTCCCCTGCTGGAGCATTTCAGTCACAGCCCCTAGGCATTCTGGGAGCCCAGCATACAAAGGTTAGGGCTTTCTCTGCCATAGGGAGGCCAGGAAGATAGCTGGGAATTCTGACCCAGTTGAGTGCCCCAGGGACACAAACTATCACTTCTGCCGAGGGAGGGCAGGGTTAGCAGTTCTCTTCACAAACTCCCTGTTTCTGCTAAGAGGCGCCTACCCTCCCTGGAGGCAAGTCCCTGGTACAACTGCCCCTACCCCACCATAGCATTTCAGTGGCAGCCTCCAGGCATTAGGCATTCTGGGAGCCCAGCACACAATGGTTTGAGCTCTTCTCTATCACCTCTGCTGCAGCTGGGCCAGGAAGGAAGCTGGGAATTGGGACACTTTTGAGTACCCCAAGAACAAAAACTACCACCTCCACTGAGGGAGGGAAGGGTAAGCAGTCCTTGCCTCCAGTTGCCTGCCTCTATTGGGAAAAGCCTGCCCTACCTGGAAACAAATCTGTGACATAACTGCCACCACCACCCCCTCACCTGAGCATTTCAGCCACAGCCCACAGCCATTCTGGTAGCCCAGTGCACCGTGGGTTGAGCTGCCTCCACCACCACTGCTGCAGCTAGGCCAGGGTGGGAGCTGGATATCTGGGTGCTTTTGTGTCCCCGAAGGACAGAGAACACAGTCACTGCCGACATAGGGAAATGTGAGCGGCTTGTGTGCCCTACAGCTAGCTGCCTGCCTCTGCTAATCTCACCAAGAGAGGCCTGCCCATCCTGTGGCAGGCTCACAGTGCATCTGCCCTTCTCCTGCCTGAGCATTCTTCCAGACCAGGAGATCACCCTGCCCCTCTCTATCACAGCTAGCACCTGACCTCAGCTCAGTCTTGGTCTGGTCCCCCCAGGACTCAAGCATGGCATCCAGGGGCCTAGGGACTGGAAATTACCTAACCTAGTCCTCCACCACTAGCACCTGAACACTCTCCCAGAGCTCTGAGGTCCAGCTGACCCAAATTGCAAGCAACACCATAATGGCTACTTATCTGCATGATCCAAAAGTCAGTGCACCTCTCCCTCTTTGCACTGAGCAGCAGAGAACCGACAAGCCTCAAAGGTATGTTTTGAGTTAAGGAAAAAGGTTCCAGATGAGAAGGAATCAGCATAAGAACTTTGGCAATATGAAAAAACAGGCTGTTTTGACACTCTCAAAGAATCACACTCGGTCTCCAGCAGTGGACTGTAAGCAAAAGAAAATTTTTGAAATGTCAAATATAGAATTCAAAATGTGGATTGCAAGTAAGCTCATAGGGATACATGAAAAAGTTGAAAACCAACACAAAGAAACCAAAAAATAATTCAAGAAAGGAATGAAAAATTCACCAAAGAAATATTTTTTAAAAAATAACAGAACTTGTGGAAATGAGTCATTTAGGGAGTTAGAACATATAGTGGAAAGTTTTAACAACAGACTAGACCAAATGGAAGAAAAAATTTCAGAGCTTGAAGACAAGGCTTTTGAATTAACCCAGTCAGTCCCCAAAAAAGGAAAAAGAAAAAAAAAAAAAGAATCAAAAGAAATGAACAAAGTCTTTGAGAAATATGAGATTGTGTAAAATGCCCAAACATAAGAATCATTGGTATTCTTGAAGGAGAAGGAAAAAAAAAAAGCAAAAACATTGAAAACCTATTTGAGGGAATATTGGAGGAAAACTTCCCAGGTTTTGCTAGAGATTTAGACATCCAGATACAAGTAGCTCAATGAACTCATGGAATATTCATTGTAAAAAGGATATCACCAAGGCACATAGTCATTAGGTTGGTTAAAGTCAACATGAAGGAGGAAATCTTACGAGCTGTGAGACAAAAGCATCAAGTAAATTACAAAGGAAAACCCAGCAGACTAACAGCAGACTTCTCAACAGAAACCTTACAAGCCAAAAGGGATTGGGGTCCTATCTTTAATCTTCTGATTCAGAATAACTGTCAGCCAAGAATTTTTGTATCCTACAAAACTGTTTTATAAATGGAGGAGAAATAACATCTTTCCCAGACAACCAATGCTGAGGGAATTTGTCACCACCACACTGGCCCTTCAGGAAATGCTCAAAGAAGTTTTAACCATTGAAATGAAAAGTTGATACCAGTATAAAAGCACCCAAAAGAAAAAGAAAAAAAAAACCCACACCTTTTATAAAACAGTAACACAAGGGAGAATACAAAGCAACTAAGTAACGATCAACATAATGTCAGGAACAGTATCTCACAGATCAACATTAACATTACATGTAAATGGTCTAAATGCCCCACGGAGATTGGTAGAATGAATTTTAAAAAAACCACACAGCCAAATGTTAATATCTGCTGTCTCCAAGGGACCCATTTAACTTGCACAGCTTCTCATAGACTCAAGGTAAAGGAGTAGAAAAAAATATTCCAAGAAAATGTAAACCACAACCATGCAGGAGTAGCTATTCTTAAATCAGATAAAACAGACTGATCAATAATAGTAAAAAAAGACAAAGAAGGCTCTTGTTGAAGGTACAATTCAACAGAAGATATAACAATCCTAAATACATATTCACCTAACACTGGAGCTCCCAGATTCATAAAACAAGTACTACTAGAGCTATGAAAATAAACAAACAGCAATATATTAATTGTGAGAGATTTCAACACCCCACTGACAGAACTAGGCAGATCATCGAGGCAAAAAAATCAACAAAAAAACACTGGACTTAAATGGGACTCTAGAGCAAATGAATCTAACAGACATTTACAGAACAGTCTACCCAAAAACTGCAGAATATACATTCTTCTCATCAGCACGTGGGACATTTTCCAAGGTAGGTCATATATTAGGCTACAAAACAAATCTCAACAAATTAAAAAACAATTGAAATCATGCCATATACCTTCTCAGACCATAGTGGAATAAAGCTAGAAATCAATTCTAAGAGGAACTCTAAAAACTATACAAATACGTGGAAATTAAATAACCTGCTGCTGAATGATCTTTGGATCAATGATTAAATTAAGATGGAAATTAAAAATTTTTTTGAAATGAGTGATAGTGACACAAGCCATCAAAATCTCTGTGATACAGCAAAAGTAGTGCTGGAAGGGAGAAGTTTATAGCACTAAATGCCTACATCAAAAAGACCAAAAGATCATAAATCAACAACCCAACATCATACTCCAAGGAACTAGAAAAACAAGAACAAACCAAACCCAAAGCTGGCAGAAGAAATATCAAAGATCAGAGCAGAATTAAGTGAAATTTAAACAAAAGAAATGCAAAAGATCAATGAAACAAACAGTTGGTTTTCTTTGAGACAATAAACAAAATCAATAGACCACTAGCTAGATTAATAAAACAATGGAGAGGATTCATATAAGCTCAATCAGAAATCAAAAAGGATACATTACAACTGATACCACAGAAATACAAAAGATCATCCAAGACTACTGTGAACAGCTCTACACACACAAACTGGAAAATCTAGAGGAAATAGATAAACTCCTAGAAACACACAACTTCCCAAGCTTGAATCAGGAAGAAATAGAAATCCTGAACAAATCAATAAAGAATAGTAAGAGTGAGTCAGTAATAAAAATCTTCCAACTAAGAAAAGCCCAGGACCAGATTGATTCCAGCTGAATACTGCCAGACCTACTGGTACCAATCCTACTGAAACTGTTTCTAAAAAATCAAGAATAAGGGAATCTTCCCTAACTCATCCTACAGAGCTAGTATCATCCTGACACCAAAGCCAGGAAAGTAGACAACAGAAAAAAGACTACAGACCAATATTCTTTAGATGCAAAAATCCTCCACAAAATACTAGTAAACCAAAAGCACATCAAAAAGATAATTCACCACGATCAAGTAGATTTCAGGGATGCAGGGATGATTAGATATTCACAAATCAGTAAATGTTATTCACCACATAAACAGAATTGAAAACAAAAAACATATGATCATCTCAATAGATGCAGAAAAAGCATTCAACAAAATTGAACATTCCTTCATGATAAAAACCCTCAACAAACTAGGCATAGAAGGAACATATAATAAAAGCCACATGTAACAAACCAACAGCCAACATCATACTGAGTGGGGAAAAGTTGAAAGCATTCCCCCTAAGACCTGGAACAAGACAAGGATACACATTTTCACCACTCCTATTCAACATAGCACTGGAAGTCTGTGCCAGAGCAATCAAGCAAGAGAAAGAAATAAAGAGCATCCAAATTAGAAAAGAAGTCAAACTATCTCTCTTTGCTGACAATATGATCTTATACCTAGAAAACCCTAAAGACTCCTCTAAAAGACTCCTAAACTTGATAAATGAATTCAGTAAAATCTCAGTTTACAAAATCAATGTACAAATCAGTAGCATTCTATACTCTAATGATAACCAAGCTGAGAATCAAATCAAGAACTCAATCTCATTTATAATAACTGCAAAAAATAAAATAAAATTCTTTGGAGTATACTTAACCAAGGAGGTGAATGATCTTTACAAAGAGAACTATAAAGCACTGATGAAAGAAGTCATAGATGACACAAACAAATGGAAAAGCATCCTATGCTCATGAATTGGAAGAATCAATATTATTAAAATGTCCATGCTTCCCAAAGTGATTGACAGATTCAGTGCAATTTCTATCAAAATACCAACATCATTTTTCACAGAGTTAGAAAAAACTATTCTAAAATTCATGTGGAACCAAAAAAGAGCACAGATAGCCAAAGCAATCGTAAGCAAAAAGAACAAATCCCAGGCATCACATTTACCTGACTTCAAACTATACTATGAGGCAATAGTAACCAAAATAGCAAGGTATTGGTATAAAAGCAGACATATAGACCAATGGAACAAAATAGAGAATCCAGAAATAAAGCCACATACCTACAACCAAGTGATCTTCGACAAAGCAGACAAAAACCTAGAGTGGGAAAAGGACACCCTATTTAATAAATGGTGCTGGCAAAACTGGATAGCCTCATGCAGAAAAATGAACTGGATCTCTCTCTCTCTCTCTCTCTCTCTCACCATACACAAAAATTAACTCAAGGTGGATTAAAGACTTTATGACCTGAAACAATGAAATTATTAGAAAAAAACCTAGGAAAAACTATCCTTGACATTGGCCTAGGTAAAGAATTTTTTTTTTTTTTTTTTTTTTTTTTTTTTTACAAAGTCTCACTCTGTTGACCCGGCTGTAGAGTGCCGTGGCGGCAGCCAAGCACACACCAACCACAAAAACCAGGGCGCAACCCATCAATAAGCCACACCCACCCCAA
>CAUYRT010056700.1:0-25609 GCA_963574885.1 Lepilemur ruficaudatus
ACAGCAACCTCAAACTCCTGGGCTCAAGCGATCCTCCTGCCTCAGCCTCCCAAGTAGCTGGGACTACAGGCATGTGCTACCATGCTCAGCTAATTTTTCTATGTATTTTTAGTTGGCCAATTAATTTCTTTCTATTTATAGTAGAGACGAGGTCTCGCTCTTGCTCAGGCTGGTTTTGAACTCCTGTCCTTGAGCGATCCGCCCGCCTCGGCCTCCCAGAGTGCTAGGATTACAGGCGTGAGCCACCGCGCCCAGCCTCAATGGGAGATTTTTAACTGCATTTCCAATCTCTGCTGTGGTAATTGATCTGTTCAGATTTTTCATGTCTTCTTGGATCCATTTTATTAATTTATATTTTGCTAGCAAATCATTCATTTTCATTAGGCTTTCACATTTGTTGTCCCAAGTTTCTTGTAGTATTCTCTTGTAATTCTGTTAATCTTTATTTGAATTATATCTCCTTTCTCATTCTAGCACTTGAATGTTTTTCTTCTCTTAGTCTTTTCTCTTAGCAGGCCCTTGAGAAATTTATCTATTTTATTAGTCTTTTTGAAGAGCCACATTTTGATTTATCCTTTCTATATATTTTTTGTTTGCTTGCTTCATATGTGTTTTATCTTTGTTAATTTCCTTTTCTTTTTGGTTATTGCTCTTTTTCTAATATCTTAAGATGAATACAGTTAGTTCCTTTATTTTTCATCTTTCTTCCTTAAAAATAATGTAAGGCTATACACTCTCCTCTGAGTAAGCTTTCACTGTGTCCCACCGCTTTGTTCCTTTCTTTGCTTTATTTTCCTTTAAATTTCCTCTTTGATCCACCTGTTATCTAGTAGCACATTTCCTAATTTCCATGTCATTAGGAATTTCTTTTGTCATCTTATTACTTATATCTGATTTCATTGAATTATGATCAGGTGATCTGTTAGATCTCACTTTTTAAAAATGTATTTTCTTTATGGCCAAATACAGAATTGATTTTTTTTTAGTGTTTCATGAGCACAATAAAAAATGATATTCTCTGTTCAAAGGATATAATGTCTATATACAGTCATTAAATCAGTTTTATTGATCATATTAATCAATTCCTTTCTGTCCTTAATTATTGTTTATCTATTAGACCTATTCACTCGTGGGAGAATATATTGAAGTCTCCCACCATCATTGTATTTTTTTGTTAGGTTGCTCTTGGATTTCTGATTGTTTTTGCTTTAGATTTGGCTTCTTTGATGTTTGGTACCTATGTGGGTTTTGTTGTTGTTGTTGTTGTTTTTGAGACAGAGTCTCACTCCATTGCCCAGGCTAGAGTGCCGTGGTGTCAGCCTAGCTCACAGCAACCTCTAACTCCTTGGCTCAAGTGATCCTCGTGCCTCAGCCTCCTGAGAAGCTGAGACTACAGGCATGCAACCACCATGCCCGGCTAATTTTTCTATATATTTTTAGTTGTCCAGCTAATCTCCTTCTATTTTTTTAATAGAGCCAGGCTCTCACTCTTGCTCAGGCTGGTTTCGAACTCCTGAGCTAAAACAATCCACCCTCCTCGGCCTCCCAGAGTGCTAGGATTACAGGCGTGAGCCACCACGCCCGGCTAGTACCTATATGTTTTGATCATTATATTTTCTCTATTAATAGTATCTCTTATATCATTACATTACAAACCCTCTGTAGTGCTTTTCTTCTAAAATTCCACCATCATAATGTTAATATTTCTGCTTTCTTTCTGCTTGTATTTGCCTACTTCTTGATTTTCACCCTTCTTTTGTTACTAAGTTTTAGTTATGTTTCTTATATAGGTAGGTTTGGGGGTTTTTTAACCCAATCCAATAGTTTATCTTTTTTTACAATTTCACATCATAGTATTTAAGAATACTTTTTTAAAGAAAGAATTCAGTTTTCACATTTTGTGATATATTACTTAATTTTATTTCTTCCAACTTATTTTTTCTATAATTTATTTTTAGTGCTTTTTCTTTTTTCTTTCCCTTACTGTAGCTGGTTTGAAAAAAAAAATCGTTCCTTCCTGGTGCCATTCCGACACATACTTCGACTACTAGCGTGTGAAAACCAAATACTATCATCCTTTCCTCCACTGAGATGCCTCAGCTTCCTCCCGATTCCTCCTCACTCCAACAAGAGGAGAGCTTTAGAATCATTTTGCTGTCCTCTCCCCTCCCTTCCTTAAAGCCCTGGGATCCTGTGTATTTCCCCCTCTCCTTCCACTCACCAACAGTCGCTGTTTTATCATCTAAGCTCCTATCCCCACCCCTCCCCCATGCAGATCTCCTTCCAGCACTTTATTTTGCTGGGAATGTGTTTTGCTTTTCTAACTGATTATCCTCTCTCTGGCTGCTGGCCCTTTTTAAATGGGATGTTAAATGGGATGTGTTTTTTCATGGGCTCATTAGGTCGTAGGGTATGGTGTTTTATGTGTTCTAAGTGGCAGGAGTCCCACAGGTGCTGGAAGGCAAAGAAATCTCAGTCCCCACACCCTGCCAGCACCCTGCTAGGCACCTGGGGAAGCCTCTCTGCCCCCCAGACTTCTCACCCGGCCCAGCTTCAGGGTCGAGGACTCAGCCTCCCATTCAGCTCCTCCTTGGCCTCTTTAGGGATAGGAAAACTCAGCACTGTCACGTGGGCTTGTGCTGACGTTAGCCCTGACTGCCCAGCTCTCCTCGGGATTTGCTGCCTTCCATTCTTCACCCTGGACACGATTTTTTAGGCACTTGCCCAGCCCAATGGGACAAGGAACCTCACAATTCTCTCTGCTTGGAACCTACCAGAGCTAAAGGCCTCATTTGCATCCACCTACCCATAGGAGTTAGCAGCTGTTTGAGTCTGGAGAGGAAGAACTTTTAGAATAGGGGGTGGGAAGGATGGAAAAAACATCCAGGTTGTCACATTCCCAGAACCTCCTTTTGGCCCCATAAATTATTTCCGTAGCCATTAATCACGCAGGGAGCCTGGATTAAAAGAGCAGAGTTGGAATGAATAGCTATAGTTCTGGTTCAACATCAGCTTGGGTATAAGCTCACTCCACTCCCAAGTTTCAGCCTGGGCCATCTGGGAGACAAATGCCACCTACTGTGGTCCTACACTGTGGTCCTACATTTTTAGCAGGACTGCATGCAGAGATAACAGAGTTACTGCACTTTCACTATGAAAAAAAAGCAACCAAAATGGCTTAGAGTAAAAATGTAAATCTCTCCTAACCCTGCTTTATCTGATGAGATATCCACCTGCAAAGAGGAATCACTGCCCGTCTCCCCGCAGAAAGTGTAAAGATCAGGCTGGTTCTGCAAAGGAAGATTGAGTGGGCATATTATTAACCTAAATGGAATTGGGTTTCTGTTTCAATAAAGATTCCCATTAAGGCTGAAAGCAATACAGCTACAGCAATGCACCGGTAACCACCCCCTGCCTGTAGGAAGATGCGCTTGAATTACACCAGGCTGTGCATCCCATCATCACTTTGCAAAAGGCAGTAACATGAGGTGGACCTCTGTGGTCACTGTGTCCTGCAGGTGATGGCCACAAAGGAACCCTAGCTTGGATGTAATCAATACCCCCAACATACATTACTTATGTATCAGTACACAACAAGAGGCTGACAATGATTAATCAACTAATTATAATAGGCTCTTTTCATCCTATAGTATGTGACTTGTTGAGTATTTTTGTATTTTTATATTTAGTTGCAGAATGAAACAACATTTCATTCAAACTGTGTCCATCAAGAAGGGCGAATCCGTGTTTCTATTTCCCTCGGGAAGGTGTTGCCGGGCCCTGCCACACTAGGACGAGCAGCAGTTCAAGAGTCTTTGTCCTGTTTACCTATTTCCAGTCTGATGAACATTCCAATTCTCCTCTTTTAAAAGACTTAGGAAAGAAATCACACACGGACAGTTTTGTAAGAGCAGCAGGTTTTTTGGGTTTGTTTTTGTTTTTTAATGAATTCATGGCCAGTCTTTTTAAAAAAATCAGAAAAATTAACAGAAAAGTCTGGACTTCTCACTTTTCTTGGAAAAAAAGATTGTCTGGCTATTCTGGGCCCCAATTTCCTCATACTGACAACTGGCAGGACTGAGCATCAACTGTCCCCTCTGGGGCAAGCCCTCTCCCGCTGGCCCTGGGCCCAATACTTTCTTATTCTGCACCCAGCAACTTCTTTCACTTTTAACACCAGAGCGGCTGCTGCCGTAGGAGTGCAGTACGGTATAAATAGCAGAAGCCACAGTTCTAGTTCCTGCTACTCTGGGAAACCCTGGGCACCTACCATGACAATTTTAAGCCTTCATTACCTATCAGGGAACTGGGACCAGGGAGGTGAAATGGCTTACCTGAGGGTGTTGGCCCAGTGTTCTTTCCAACGCACCCTCAATGCAGGGCACACACAAAAGTGCTTCTGTTGTTCAGAGGTAAGGTAGGGCAGTAAGGAAGGGGCAGCGTGAGGGGGTCTGCCTCACTTATCAGATGTGTCTAAAAGGACAACACTCATTTTCTTCCTGTTTCCTCAACAGAGAAAGGCTGTTAACCATCCCACTTCCTTCTTCCTCCACACTTCTTCCTTCCTCCTGTTACCCTGAGCCAGATGAGAAATTCCAAGCCCCCTTACAGGAGCATGGCTACAAGAACCTGGGGTTCTAACTTCATCTTTACTACTAATTGGCTGTGAAAACGTGGATAAGTTATGTCATTTTTCTTGATGCCAGTTTCTCCATCTTCAAAGTAGGAAGTTGGATTGAATGATTACTGAGATCCCTTTGATCTCTACTCTTCAGTGTTTTCCCTAGCATCTGAAATAAAATAAACCAGAAAATAAAGAAATAGTGAAAATGCTGTTGCATCTACCCAGAAATTTAGACACAAACCAGTTGAGTCCATGCATGAAAACAAGAAGGTAAAGAACAAACAAATTACCTGAAGACAAAAATGAATGAGCCTATATACATTTGCTTTTTTTTTTTTTTTTTTTTTTTGAGACAGAGTCTCACTCTGCTGCCTGGGCTAGAGTGAGTGCCGTGGCGTCAGCCTAGCTCACAGCAACCTCAAACTCCTGGGCTCAAGTGATCCTCCTGCCTCAGCCTCCCAAGTAGGCGGGACTACAGGCATGTGCCACCATGCCTGGATAATTTTTTCTATATATTTTTAGTTGGGCAATTAATTTCTTTCTATTTTTAGTAGAGACAGGGTCTCCCTCTTGCTCAGGCTGGTTTCAAACTTCTGACCTTGAGCGATCCACCCGCCTCAGCCTCCCAGAGTGCTAGGATTATAGGCATGAGCCACACAGCCTACATTTGCTTTTTAAAAAGATTTTAAATTCTCTACCAAAGTGGCCACCCATTATCTGTAGTTATCAGTTACTTGTAAAATATGTTATTGGAACAATGTATATTCTATTCAGAAGTATATTGCCATTTAAAAAATTGTTTCCAGTAAAAGTATTGAATTATAAAATCAAACACCAACATTTTTATTCTAAACTATGGTAGGTAGATAAGAAATAAAATTAGGTCAACATGAATAATTTCTTGCATGGCAGGTTATGGAATTTAACGTCCACGGTGTTTTCCATCTTTGAAGTTAACATGTAATTATATTTCCTTTATGCCAATTCATCTGCCCCTAAATGTTTCAAAGTGAAAAAGAGAAAGACAAAGGCTGCCTGTAGCTGCCTCTCCCTCCGTATACATACCAAGCCAGAAGATAGAATTGCTAGGGGTGTATGCCCCGCTGGACTCCGAGTGTGTGTTTTCAGGGAGGCCTCCCCCCTTAGTAGTATAAAGGCAGAGGTAACACCTCTTTGTGTTTTAGAGCTGTCTGGCTCAGTAAAAGTATGTAAGTCAGTCTGCATGTACACTACCTTCCTCACTCCCATAACTGAGGGTGCCCTCCCGATCTGTCCCTTAGAAACCTGACCTCTCCTGATGGGTCGTCACTTATTTTCTGGGAACCACACCCTTCATCAGCCCAAACCATTCCTGTAGGAGGATGCCCCAGCCACGCTACTCAGGGCCGGGGTGGGGGGTGTCTTGGCCAGGAGAACATTTTGTGTTCTTCTCATTCTCTTCCTTCTGTAACCCCATCCTGGCTGCAGGTACCAATGACCAAAATCACAGTTGAAAATGATATTGTGATTCTTTGGCCTAGGCTCCCTGGGTCTGACTTTCATTTACCATTGAGAGAATTCTCCTCTATTAAATAGCAGTTACCTAAGAAAAGCCCAAGTCCCATCATTTTGTGTCCACCATGTCCCCAGATGAGGGAAACAAAAGACATCAACAAATCCTGAATGTTAGAATCCTCAAGTATATCAAAACATACATAGGAAGGAAAATCCGAACTTCTTGCCATCCTCCGCTAACCACTAGGACCTATTTGTTTTTTTTCTCTTCAAGAACAATAAAAATAAAATATGGCTGAAGATATGCGTTGCAAATTAACTTAAGCCAATTTGACCATTCAGTAATTATCAGGTTCCTATGGTAAATATTGGTAAATACCTGGGGTTAGAGGAGGGTGGAAATTCTACATCCCTCCCCACCAGCTCCTCACCCCCAGGTGGTTCATTATGATGAAAGCTAGTCTTAGGCCAGTTTTTGCTAAACTTACAAACCTTATTAGTGTGGGGGTGAGGGGAAACTTGCCCTTTATCCCTAAAGTTCACTGAATAATCAACTCACAATTAAGGAAGATTTATAAGAGAGAGACGTTTGGTTGTTTTTTTAACCACGCACATGAGGAGAATCACAGAGTGCCTACTTAATATTCCAATGGGCTCCAGATATTTTTATACCTGCCTTTTAGAAGGGAGAGGGAGATGAGCAGTATAGGTAATTCTGTGTAGGGGCAATAAATGCTTGCTAGGGAGGATGAATGGATGGGGAAAACAGATTGACTTGTAAATGATTCTTTTAGCAAATTAAATTAACCTGAGAGACAGGTATGAATTTAAAATGATTTGGGCCAAGTCTGGTTGCATTCTTGATCATTTTTCCTGCAATATAACAAGATAACAGGAAGGGGAAGGGAAGTCAATTGTTCTTTTGATCTGTCAGTTCAGTTTATTCAGACAGAGGGAAAGCCCCTTCCAATGCTTTTTGATCTTGAAGGGCCTGTAATTCAAAATACTCTTTATACCAAGGAGTCATATTTTGGGGTGAAATTTCCTGAGTTCCTTCATTTGCAAGCAGGCACTAAAATCATCTTGCTTTAATCTTGGTCAAGTTCCCACACTCAGATACTAACAAGCACCTTGCATGAATGAGAAGGAGGCAGACACCACCATATTCTAACAGCAGCTCAGTTGGGCTCCTGGCAAGTTCAGGCAGCAGAGACCCCCTGCAGCAGAAGCAGGCAGGGCCAGATCAACTTCTGTGCCTGGGGCACTGCCCCAAAGTATAAGGTGCCTGGGCTTGCTGCAAAGGTAAACTATTCCCTTGCAAGGATGGTGGGACCTAGTCTAGTCTTCTGTCCAACCTCATAGCTAGAACACTATTTAGCCAATAAAAAAGTCTTTCTTACATCACTTATGATAAATGACACACCCTCTGGTATAGATTTCTATAATAATATTTATAATGCTTACATAACCACTTCTAGATGGTGGTTTCCTAAATAAGTTCCTTCAAATGCTATCCATGACCCCTAGAGTGAATAGCAGAGTTAATTTACACATATGTATTATATATCACAGTGTTCATACTGAATTCTTTTAAATTAGTAGAGATAACCTTCTGACATAGTCTACCTATAAATTTGACATCTTCATACAACATAGTGACTATAGTTAATGACGATGTATTGTATTCTTGCATCCTTGAAAATCACTAAGAGTAGATTTTAAGTGTTCTCATCACACACAAAAAAATAAGTAAAGTACATATGCTAACTAGCTCAATTTAGCCATTCCACAATGTATACATATTTCAAAAAATTATGTTGTACATAATATACACAATTTTTATTTGTCAATTAAAAATTAACAAACTCCTCCACTACAATCTGTCATATTGCTGGAGAAATTATAGAAATATGCAAATACTTTTTTTTTTGAGTTTGCATCCCATGTCAATGTCCAGCCATTACACAAAATGTATTTGAATAGAGTGCAGAGAAAGGAAGACACATGAAAATAAGATGGGGGAAATAATGACCCAGGGACCTTGGAAGTTGTTTTAGCTTAATTAAATTATTTTAGCAATGCAGTTTGCCAAAAAGGATGCTAAGGGATGGGACAGCGGAAAGGATGGGAAAGAGATCAGGGCAGGCACTCTTCTCCATGCGCATCCTCTCTGAAAAAGGAGCCTAAGCCTCTTCATAGAGGAGGGATTTCCTGCTGGGCTTTGTAGGTGAGACACTGAGTTTATTAAGAGTGGCTCCCAATGTCACTGCTTGGGTAAAGAACACAGCGAAAGGGACTATTGAACAAAGCTAGATCCCTCCCTCACCTGGTCATCAAAGGAGCAAACCGGGTTCTCTTATCAGGGTCATTTACCTTTGCAGACAACTCAGACCATTGTTCCCTGGGGCAGGACAATGACTCACTTGATCAATAACCCTCTGGTTTATCAGTTATATTAATAAAAACTCATATCTTGCTGCTTTCTACTCACCGTTGACATTTGCTTTAGATGATAAGGTAACAGATTAAAAGAGCGGCATAGTTTGTTTTCCAAAAACCTCAGGAACATGTTCAGCACTATTCCCTATTATTTTACTAATTACCAGTCGATGGTGTCGAGCTTTTGTCTATAGAAAGTAGTAGAGTGGGAAGAGCAATGGACCAGAAAAAAAGAGACCTAGGTTCTTGTCCCAGTTCTACCAGTCACTGAATGTGTGACAGGCTGGTCCCTTCTCTGAAGTGAAACCAGATCAATGACCTCTAAGGTCTCTTCTGGGATACAATATTCATTCCTTCAGAAATGTATTGAGCATCTCCGACATGTAAAGCATTGTTCTAAGCTGTATCTAGAGGACACAAGAGTGAATAAAAGAGATGAAGTCCCCAATCTCATGGAACCTACATTCTAGTAGGGGAAGAGAAATAATAAATAAATAAAGAAAATAAATACATAACTGTCACATTACGTGATAACTGCTCTGGAGGGAAATAAAGTGGAGTGAGGGGCATAGGGTCTTGTTTTACGCTGGATGGTAAGAGAAGTCTTCATCAATAAGGAGACATTTAAGCAGAGACCAGGAGGAGCTACAGGAATGAAACGTGTCTGTCGAGGTGAGGAGTGTTCTAACAGAGGGAGCAGCCCGTGCAAAGCCCCTGAGGGAGGAGAATGCTCAGCACGGTCAAGGTACAGCCAGGCAGTCAGCTTGGCTGAGCAGAGTGAAGAGGGGAGGCTGGTAGGGAGTGGGTCACAGGAATTGGAGCTGGGGGAATGTGGGACTTGTGGGCATGGGAAGCCTTTGGCTTCAACTCCGACAAACTTGGGACTGCATTGAAGGCTTTTTGACCTGAGAACTGCCATGTTCTGACTTACACTGAAACAAAATCTCTCTGGCTACTGACTATAGGGGTTAAAGACTAGAAATAGGCCAGAGACGGTGGTGGCTCACACCAAGTTGGTAGTTGTAGAGGTGGTAAAACGTGGTCAGTTTCTGGATTTATCTTAAGGACAGAACCCAACAGAGTTATAAGACAGAGGACTCTAAGACAACTTCATGATTTTTGCAATTGGAAGAATGTAGGATTTTTGTTACTGTGGTGGGGAAGAGTGGAATTAAGTTGAGCTTGGAATATGTTAAAAACAAGATGCTTATTTATTAGCTGTCCAAGAGGAGACATTTAGTAGCCCGTTGAATATACAAGTCTAAAATTCAAGAGAGGTTTGGAATAGAGACGTGGCCCTGATGGTGGCTTGCCAATATCATTTGGCACACCCTGGTGGTCACCTTCAGCTTAGTAAATAGTTGCCACACCTGCCAAGGCAGACTCTTAAGGTAGCCTCTGTGACATCTGCCTCTTGGTATCCCCACTCTTGTGTGATGCACTCCCCATGAGTGTGAGACCTGTGACATGAATAGAATAAAGCAAAGGCAGCAATATGTATGTGATTATATGTACATGATTAAGTGATTACATTCCATAAAACTGTAGTGCCCATCTTGCTAGAGTCTTTTTTCCCCTTCTTGACTGTGAAGAAGCAAGTGGCCATGTTGGCAATCCTAAGTGGCAAAGAACAGTGGGTGTCTCCTAAGAGCTAGGGGTGCTCTCTGGCCACCAACCAACCAAAAACTCAAGCTCTCAGTCCCATAATAAACACAAGGAACTGGATGCTGCCAACAAGAGAGTGAGTGGAGAAATGAATTCTGAAGACCTTTCCTGGTTATATGACTGTTCTTGGCTTGAGTCTGGAGGAGGGCAGAAGTGCAAGGGAGTCAATGTGCCCACGAGCAACCTCTACCAGTGAGTAATAGGAGTTGGGGGCCAATCCCCCAGCTTCCTCAACCCTTACTGGGACAAATCTGAAGTGTGAGGTATATCCTTGAGTATGACAAAAGTGGCATTGAAGAGTAGTATGAAAATGTGGTCATTTCAATAAAAGACGTCAAGTCAATTAGATATCATATAGGAAAAAGCGAAACTTGACCTCAATCTCACTCCTTACACACAAAACAATCAATTCCAGGTAGATTGTAGATCTAAATTTGAAAGGTAAAACAATAAATATTCTAGACAAAAGAGAATAACTTTACATACTTGAGGGTAGAAAGATTTTTAAATCAGTAATTGTAAAGCACTAACTGTAAAAGAGAAGATTGACAAATTGGACAACCTAAAATTAGAAATTTTTGTTCATTATAAACACCATTAATAGAATAAACCACAGAGAGGAAGAAATTATCTATGATACATGTAACAAAGATCTTGCATCCAAGCTCTATAAAGACCTACAAGTCAGTAAATAAAAACTGACACTATAAAAATGTGTAAAAGACTTGGATAGGCACTTTGCAAAGGAAAATTTAACTGAATGATAACGTGTGAATGGAGCTTAGACTCTTTTGTCATCAGAAGTGAAAATTAAAACTATAATGAGATATTTCTATATATCCACAGAAAGACTAAAATTTAAAAAGTTGTGAATGCTGAGTAATAGCAGAGATGTGGAGCAATTGGTACAACTGCTCTAGGAAGCTGTTTGGCAACATCTACTGCAGCTGAACGTGGGCATATACCGTGATGCGGCAACTTCATTCTGAGCTACGTATGTAAGAAAAATGAGTCTATTTGGTAACCAAAAGACATATACAAAAATGCCTTATCAAGATTATTTAGAATGTTTAAAAAATAGAAATTCACATGTCCATCAGTAGAATAAAGTTGGCCTCATCACACAATGGAACATTATTCAGCACTGAAAATGAACAAACAACTGCCTCACACGTTCACGAATCTCACAAGTACAATGTTGACCAAAAGAAGCCTTTGGGGGAAGGGATGGAGAGGGGAACACAGAGAACCTCAACTTTATCTAAGATAGTATCCTCATCTTATAGAAAACTTATGCATGAGACAAAGGTGAAAAATTGCTAACATTTTTTAAGTCTGAATAATGAGAACACAGGGGCCTATAACATTAGTCTTTGTACTGTTTGGTATTTTAAAAAATGTGAGCCCTTCTCCAAAACCAAAAATAGGCTGATGTGTGATACCTGAGCCAAGGTAGTAAAGATGCCCCCTGCTAAGGCCCAGTTGTGTTCCCTAGTAAAGCCCCTGTGTTTTATACCACACAGAGTAATATACAATTACTGATTATTTTGCTTGATTGGAGTCTTAGTCAGTTCTGGCTGCCATAACCAAATAACACAAACTGAGTGGCTTAAACAACAGAAATTTATTTTTTGCAGTTCTGGAGGCTGGCAAGTCCAAGGTCAAGGTGCTGGCAAGGTAGGTTTCATTCTGAGGCCTCTGCTCTTGGCTTGTAGGCAGCCACCATCTCACTGTGGGATCACATGACCTCCTCTTTGTGTACATGGCACATGGAGAGAGAGAGAACAAGCTCTCTGGTGTCACCTCTTACAAAGGTACTAATCCCATATAAGGGCTCACTGCCTTGACTTCATCTAGTTCTAATTACCTCCCAAAGGTCCCATCACACTGGGAGTTAGGGCTTCAACATATGAACTGGGGGGATGGTGGGTAGAACACAAACATTCAGTCCATAACAATTGGCTAATTGCTTCACGTATATTATTTTTGCTGCCCAAACTAGATTGTAAATTCAGGCCACAGACCAAGTTACATTTCTCTGTATTTCCCATGGTTCTTTGCACAGCAAAGGACACATCTAGAAATAATCAACAAACACTCTAGTGATTTATAGATTGATTGTCAGAAGTAAATTTGGTAATCTCAGGCAAGACATTTAATGCTTCATGTCACATTTTGCCCATTTGTGCAAATTCTTTCGTCTGTATTTTATATGTATCCCTTATTTCCCTAAGGTTTTGCTATAATGGGCCTCAATAAATTTTTATTGAACAAATAAATGAATTCTAAGGGTGATCCACACACAAACTCACATATTTTCCCCATCTGGCAGATGCAAAAAAATTTAAGCTTCATCTCTTCTATTAGCTGTTGAGCATGGCAAAATGCCAGTATCACCACAGAAGTAACACTGTAAAGTGTTATTAGCCATTTACACTTTAGCATGAACAAAGAAACTAGATCTAAGTTCTTACAGGAGCAATTTTGAGCTCTCAGAGTCTAAGAAAGAACAATTGTGAAGGACCAGAAGGGGAAGATTGAAGGCACCAAAGAATAATAAGAGCTCCTTTGCAATTTTATCTAAAGCTCCAGAATGTTGGTAAGCAAAATAATAAACAATTGAATTTACTCTTGCTGTTTGTATCATTTCATGGCATTGATCTGAACATCAGCCAGTCAGTTATCAATGAAGCTCTTTCTACCTCCTTACTCTTGACTCCCTGGGAGTATTTATGCCGAGTCTAAGTGAAGTGCCATACAAGAGCCTGGCCCCATTCCACTCCCTAGTCAGCCTTTTGACTGGGAGCCACCAGGCAGAAAGGAGGGAGAGCCCTAGAGGTTGTAAACTGAGCCCTTGCTGAATCCCTGGAGAAACCTACACTGGAGGTTGTGGTGCTAGCACAGGCGTTTGCCAGGCCCTTGTCATCTCCACCCACGGCAGTCCCCTGGCAGCAGCACAGGCCCAGCCACAGGGCCCTGGGTCCAGGCATTGTCTGCATGGTGCAGGACTGCCAACCGTCTAGAGATGTCAGAGCCTGTCTTGATGCCAGTGGCTTCAGTAATTTGGACAAGAAACACAAAAATCACAGGATCCCCAAGACTGTTACATATCTGAGAAACTCACAAACACAATACCTCCAAGAATGTGGATTCTGTGGCTTCCCTCACACTTTAAAAGACCCAGGAATTATAAAAACCAGTTTCCCTCTCTGTTAATCAAGAGACTACCCATATTCTTGCCCAAAATTGTTTAACTTGAATCCAATTAATCATGAGGAAATAGCAAATAAAAATTGAAGAATGTTCTGCAAAACAACCAGCCTGAACCCTTTAAAAAGTGGCATTGTTATAAAAAGCCAAAATAATAAGAAGGCTAAGTAATTCTTCTAGATTAAAGAAGACTAAATAGATGTGGCAACCAAAGGCCATGTGTAATCCTTGACTGGACCCTGGCTCCAAAAAATATGTATACACCCAAACAAACACACACTCATATATATACACACAGGACATCATTGGGATGACTTGGGAAATTTGAACTTGAACTATATATTAGATAGCATTTTATCAATACTAACCTTGCTGAGTTAACATTGTACTGACTGTACCATCATTATGTAGGAGTATATGGAGTCATGGATTTCTTAGGAGATACACTCTAAAGAAATTAGATGTGATGGTTAATTTTATGTGTCAGCTTGACTGACTATGGGATGCCTGGATTCATTAATGTTATCTCTGGGCATGTCTGTAAGGTGTTTCCAGGTGAGATTAGCATTGGAATCAGTGGACTCCGTCAAGGAGATGGCCCTCCCCAGTGCATGGGCATCTTCCAATCCACCGAGGGCATGAATAGACTTAAGAGAAAAGAAGGAGAGAGTCTCCTTTTTTGTTCCCCTCTGTCTTCTTGAGCTGGGACATACCGTATTATCTTCTCCTGCTTTTGGACTGGGATTTACACCATCAGCTTTTCTGGTTCTCAGGTCTTTGGACTCGGACTGAATTATACCACCAGCCTGCAGACAGCAGCTCATGAGACTTCTCAGCCTCTGTAACTAAATGAGTTGATTCTTCATAATCAAAGTCTCCCTCTCTGTCTCCCTCCCATCCTCTTTATACAGACAGACACACACACACATACACACACATATATACACAGAACCAATAGGAGGTAGAAAAATAGATAAACAGACAGATAGGTCATCTATTGGTTCTATTTCTCCAGAGAACCCTGACTAGTTTTAGCAGGTCTACAACTTCTGTCAATTCTCTGGGCCTGTTTCCCCACTGTGAAGTTGGGGATATAATACCTTCTTCACACGGTCATGGTGAGGATCAAAGATGAGGACAATACATGCAGGTTGGTGGTGCACATCACTCCTACTGGGCCCCTTGCTGTTGGTGAAGGGCGGACAGGCAGAGAGCTTCCCGTCAGCCTCCTATTTTATGTTTGGCCTCTCCTTCTAGCGTTCCCTCTACTTTTCAGGCTGGAGGTTGGCATTTGAAAACATGTAGAGCTGGACTCTGGCCTAAGCCTGGGGTCCTGGGTCCCTAGAGATACTGGTATGAACCAGAGATGTTGATTCTAGTTCTAAGGAAGACCTCTTCCTCCTTGCCTCCCTGAAGTGAGATTTCTTATTTTTTTCTTCGTATCTTACCCTCCTGCTTCTACGTTCACAATCCTAAACACTGAACTTTTGTTTAATTATAATCCATTTTGCTCTAGGGGAATTTATAAGACCCTTGAGCCTGCAACTCAGATTAAGGAAAATGAGAATGTTGTGGGCTTTGCTGATTGATGTCACAAAAGGCAACTACACTTTCCACACCACTTCCCTCAGGGTGAAGTCAAGAGGTGAAGTCAAGTCAGCACTCACTGGGCATCTATCTCCTGGGTGACTAGTGCTTGCAAGTACTGTTGGGTCCAAGGGGGTGAACGCCAGATTGTCTGCCATCAAAGAGCTCATAGAAGGAGGGGATCAATTTATACAAATAACAAAACATGGAGCATCGTTCATGGGGAGAGCAAGGGCTATTCTAGATTCCTGCAGTAACCCAAATGTGACATGAAAATATCCATGATTTCTACCCATGACTTTCAATAAGTCATGGGTTCTGCTAATTTGCTAAGACTTTTTGCCTATATTCATCATTGCAGGAAATACTAAATTACACTTAAATATACACTTACCATGGACCTCTGAATTCTATCCTCAGATCTCTTGAGAGTCTGAGAGTGTACCTCAGGTTAAGAACCCCTGGATCACCCAGAAAGCCTTTGGTGGTCATTTTCAGAAAACCCTAACTCAAATTGGCTTAAACGAAAGGAAAATGCATTATCTCACCTAATGGGAAGCACAGAGTTAGGGCAGGTTTTTTCCATTTCTCCCCTCAGCCATTCTCAGTCTATATGCTAGTTTCCCAGCTGCGGCAAGACAGCTACCCAGGTTCCAAGTGAAACATCCAAACACAGCAGTGTACATCAGTGAAAGAGAGGGAACAGCTTCTTAAGAGGAAACCTTGATGGAGGTTTCTAGGCAGACCCTCTTCCCTACAACGAATTGCCCACTCCAACTAGTCATGGTCAAGGCCATGGGGCCACAATGATTGGCCTAATCAACTGGAGCTTACCTTGAGCTGGGGTCAGGTCACTGTCCCCTGAGCAGAGGAGAGCTGGACCCCTGAACAGGGTTGAGGTCCTATTTGGCAGAGAGAAGGAGAGGTCACCAGTATAGTCAGAAGCAGAAGTGCTGGGTCCAAATCTGAATTATTTTTATTTTTCTGAGACTGAGTCTCACCCTGTCACCTGGGCTAGAGTACAGTGGTATCATCAGAATTCACTGCAGCCTCAAACTCCTGGGCTCAAGTGATCCTCTTGCCTCAGCCTCCCAAGCGGCTGGGACTACAGGCATACACCTCCACAGGTGGCTGATTTTTCTATTTTTTGTAGAGATGAGGGTCTTACTCTTGCTCAGGCTGGTCTCAAACTCCTGACCTCAAGCAATCCTCCTGCCTCAGCCTCCCAGAGTGCTAGGATGACAGGTGTGAGCCACCACACCAGGCCTCAAATCTGAATCTTGACGTATTTGGGCAGGTGAAGAAGGAGAGAGGCAGTTAGGGGGAGCTTCCCAAACAAGAAGGCAAAACAGGATGGAAGAACAGAAATGCATTCTACTGGCTTTACATGCTTTAGAGTGCAAAGGACACAACCCAACGGAATGCGAAAACAGAAACGAGCACAGTGCCTGGTGTCCAGGAGGGCAAGTAAGATGACAGGCTGGCCTAGAATCTATGACAGAAGTTCACAGGTGAGGGAGACAAAATTGAAGAGAGGGCTTATGCAGAGCTATGGTGGGCAAGCAGAGTTCTTCTAACCAAATCCAAAGGACACCAGACAGCCACCGTGGGTTCCTCAGCAGTGGATTGGCGAGTAGAGAGCAGTATTTTAACAGCATTAAGCCATTTCTTAATGGAGCCAGTAACTTTTAATGTTTTAAAAAGTTCAAATACTGTTTTAGTTTTATTCCTCTTTTCAGCCAGCCTGGGGCACAGAACCTGGAAATGGAGCAGTTTCTCTTTAAATGTGTCATTGCCAAGTGAGGCAGGCCTGCCAGAGAATGCAACCTGCAACACAGAAGAAACTAGCACATGCATTCTAGATTGTTCCAGTGGAATGTAGAGCCTACTTGAATTTTGCTAAAGCAATGCCAACTTTTTTTCCTTTTCAGTGAGTTTGAGTTTCTCTGGACCAGAAAAATCGTTTTCAACTCCCAAGCATAATACCGACAGTGCAGAACAGGCAGGAAATAAGCCTCATCCCTTCCATTCCTCTCACTTTTTAAACTGCTTTCCCACAATTTGCCCTCCACAGGACACCGTGCCTTCTGAGCAACCCAAAGAGATGCTAAACACAGGTCCAGGCAGCTCTGCGCTCCTCTGAGGCCTGCAGGCCAGGAGCCACCTCCTGCAGCCTTGGCTAGTGGCCCATTAGCCCGCCAGACTCGGTGCAGGGCTAAATTCAGCACATGCCGCAACCCTCTGGGGCTGGGAGCTGCCAGGGAGAAACAAAGTTTGAAGGTCATTCTGCCCAAGTGACTTGCTCCACACAGCAGACTATCTAGACCGTGGAAAGTACCAATATGTTGATGGCCAAATAAAACACAATTTAAAGAATAGAGCACAAGGAGCAGAAATCTGGGGATTCCCCTCCAGCCATTCCAGAACAGCATTTGCTTACAATGACCTTCCATTCTGTATCTTCTGCCCCAACTTGGCTTGTAGGCTCCAGACCCATTTTGCAACCCCCACCTTTAATGGCTCCATTGTGCCCCTCCCAAATCCCTCGCACTGAGGTACAAGCCCTTTGGGAGTCAGCCCCTCTGACACTCCCTTACCACACCCCATGCAGCAGCCACACACAGCACACCTCTTGCAGATCCGTGAAGGTGCCATGTTCCCTCTGTCTGGTGCCTTCTGTTCTTGCCCAGCGCACTCCGGATCAGCCTTCAGAACGTGGCTCAGGTGTCAGCCCTTCGTGATATTCCTGCCCACCACGCTGGAGGAGGTGCCTGTCTGTGCCTTGCCATAGTCCTCATGTCTCTATCTGGCAAGTGTATTGAACTGTTCTGTCATCTTCTCCACACTAGGTTTAGGGGGGATCCGGGCCTTTCACCCTGCACCCCTAGCTCAAGTCCTGTTCTCTCTTTCAGGGGCTTCTGCAGGCCCCTTCATAATGGGTCTTAATGCCTCCAATCAACATCTCCCCTACCCAGTTCTCCCTCCTCACTGGCTCCAGAGTCTTATCTCTAAAACATTTCATTCCCCCTTTCTTTGAAAATCTTCTGTTGTTCCCCATTGCCCCAGCTCTGTGGCGCCACGCACTCAAGGCCCTTGCCAAACTGACCCCAAATTTCTCTGTTATTCTCCTGTCATGTCAAGCCATGGGCCCGTGTCACAGTCCAGAGTACCCAAAGGGTACCCAAAACGTCCCTCTTCCACTTTGGCTTGTGGGGTTTTCCTCCTTCTCCATACCTGATAGACAAAGTCTAACTGTAAGACCGGGTAAAATGCTGCCAGTAAATGGCTCAACTCCTAAGCCAGAAGTCATTGCTTCTTTAGGGGCTGGCAACTCGGCCCAGTTCTGCTCAGCTGCTTCCTTGTTTCAGGCCAAGCTCCTGCCCAGAAGCCTCAGCGGATCCAGCAAATGGCAGCTGAAGTCTTTTGAGTTGTCTTTGACCTTGTGCTCTGAGCCTAGGGAAAGGCCAGGGAGCTGAAGCAGCAATGGCCACCTCCCACCACACACAACATAGATTCACAACACACCATGATGGCGCCTCAACAAGGATGGGCTTCTGTCTTGAGCACTGGCCAGGAACACCATTCTGCCTTATCATGGTATGGCTGGGGGCTGCCTCTTTGGTGCTCTGTTACTCACTCTATCACAAACCCCACTCAGCCCCAGGGCATGGATGACTACTGGGTCCACTGCAGGCAGCCCTCACGAGTACTCCTTTCTATAGTGGCATCCACTTAATTCTTTCTGAAGTAAGAACAGTCCCTAAAAACCTGCCATTCGCCCTCTCTCCAACTCTTAACACAATCTGGAGTGGTTGTCTCAGGCAGCCCCTGCAGAGTGGGTAAATGTGGACATGTGTCCAACTCTACTCCTAACAACTTGGCCTCTCCAGGCACCTTCTCACGGCCAAGTCAGGGCAGGCTGGAAGGGCAGCGCGATGGCTGCCCCTGACAAATGGTCGGACCGACTCAGTGGCGCCTCCCGCTGCAGGCAGATGCCCACAGCATTGGGAGCGGAGCCAGGTGCGTGGCTTGCTATGGGTGCAGGCAATAAGGGAGTGCATTGTCCCTTATTTAAAAAGCAATAATACAACCAAATTAACAGATGATCTGCCTTTTATTATCACCATGAATGGGCAATTCTACATAATGGCTGTGATAAAATATCTCTCTCACAAAATAGTTTTTGGGTTTAAATTCTAAATAATTCCTGTGGTTATTTTTGAGTTTTAATTATATTCAAATATTAATATTTAATTATATTCATTAAGATTCAAATTAGGAAATTGTATTACTTATCCATTAATATGCAATATTCTCTACATGAAAGGTAATTCTGGAGAACTGCCAGTTATGTCATCTTCTGACACACACGGACTCATCTACGCAGTCTCAGCTGCACCAGGATAAATCTAGAGACGTCGGAATCCTTCTAGGTTTCCACCAAGGCACTTGTTTGTCCAATTGCTGGGTGCTACATATATCTGCCTTTAAACAATAGAATTAAAACAAAGAGAACACAATGATTGTAAAGATAAAGAAATAGAACTTCAGTTATCTCAGTACTGGCATTCTAGGTAACCACTTAGAGTTTTCATTTGTATAATATTAAGATATTTAGCAGTGAAACAGAGCACAAACTTCAAGGTATATTATTTTTTTAAACATTTTTGGAATGGAGATGAAATTCGTATAACATACAATTAAGCATTTTAAAGTATACATCTGGTGGCATTTAGTACATTAACAATGCTGTGCAACCATCACTCTAGCTAGTTCCAAAACATTTTTGTCCTTCCCAAAGGAGACTCCATACCCATTAAGCAGTCACTCCCCGTTCCCTTCCATTTTTGATTAGTAAGTACAAGTTTTAGTTTATACGTGAAATATTTTACTAATTTTTAAATAATATATTTTAAATTAAAAATTTCTTTATTATGATTTGTTATAAACTGTAATGTCATCATCTTGTACCACAACAAATACATCGGTATAAGTTTTTCCCTTTTTCCAAAATTCTTATTAATGTTATAAAAATATAATTCATTTCTCTTTTCTTTTTGTTTTACTCTAATGTTTATTTTATTTAATTTTTATTTTTTACTGGCATGACTATATATATGAAGTTCAATTTTAAAAAATTACTGATTATTTCTTTTCTGGACATTATTATCCATTTCATTTTATGATTATTATTGAATATCATTTTGTTGTATAGATGAAGACTGATAAAAATGGCTCTATTCTGGGTGTCGAATAAGCCAGATACACACCCACCACAGCCACAGAACTGTCGCTTGGTCCCTGCGGGTCATCAGTCTTACCTGGGCTGTCTCTGCCCTGCAGCTGGAAACACTCACTACCTGTGCTGCCTCCTCCTTGCTCCTTAGTCAGGCATGAGGAGGGCAGAGAGGGAAAAACCTTTTTTCCTCTACCTCCTAGGTTCTCCAGCTGGGGCCTCACAAATTAGACTGACAAAAGACAGCCTCAAAAATGAGAAACTAGCAGTTTATTAACGTGTGCAGCACACATACACACAGGAGAAACCCAGTGAGGAGTAAGTCAGAATGGTGGTTAGAGCTTGGGCTTATATAACATCTTAACAAAGAACAATATATTTGTAGAGAAGTGATAAGACAAAGGAAAAGGATTTGAAGCTTCCAAGGTGCTATAGTCTGAATGTCCCCTTTAAAAGTTATGTTTAAAGTAATGTTGTCACAAGAGTGTGTTAGTTAACTTTAGAGTGTATTTCTTTTTTACTTTTTTTTTTTGAGACAGTCTCACTCTGTTGCCTGGGCTAGAGTGCCATGGCGTCAGCCTAGCTCACAGCAACCTCAAACTCCTGGGCTCAAGTGATCCTCGTGCCTCAGCCTCCCGAGTAGCTGGGACTACAGGCATGCACCACCATGCCCGGCTAATTTTTTCTATATATTTTTAGTTGGCCAATTAATTTCTTTTTCTATTTTTAGTAGAGACGGGGTCTCTCTCTTGCTCAGGCTGGTTTCAAACTCCTGACCTTGAACGATCTGCCCACCTCGGCCTCCGCATGAGCCACCACGCCTGGCCCAGAGAGTGTATTTCTGATAGAAAGGATGAGTTTGGCCCAATTTCCTCTCTGGCTCATGGGCTCACTTCTGCCTTCCACTCTTTTGGCATGGAATGACCCTGGACAGGTGCCAGTGCCATCCTCTTGGACTTCGCAGCCTCCAGAACTGTAAGCCAAATAAATCTCTTTTCTTTATGAATCATCCAGTCTGTGGCATCCTGTTATAGCAACAGAAAATGGCCTGAGACACAAGGGCAGCAAACTGGGGCAAGGTAAATATATGGGGGAAACAAATGGGAGATAAGGATTGTTTTAGTAAGGTTCCTTGTGTAGATTCCTCTCATGCTGCCTCTAAGACGATGAAAGAGTCTGATGGTTGAGCATCTAAGCCTACTTTCAGGCAAATGGTGGGGGAAGAAGGCAGAGTGCTTTTTTTGGTGTCTGCTATTCTCATTGTCTTCAGCTCAAAACAATCCTTATGCCAAAGTGCATATTTTGGGGTGGTGTGTTCTGATCCCTGACAGTAGCCATCTCTAGAGCTGGCTCCACTTAGGAGAGGGCAGTGCTCCTCTAGCTTCTTTCATTTCTCTGAGTATCTTACTTCATGGGGGAGCTCAGTGTTTCCAGCTTTCACTGCCCCACATTAGAAACAGTTGGGAGATCCCTCCAGAAAACCGGCTGGGGCAGATGAAAGCAGGACACTGCCCAGGGGCACATCCGGACCCTCAGCTCACAGGGTAGAGCAAGCCCCAGCACCCCCAGAAGATCTCATGGAGCTTCTTATTTCAAATACTCTCCTTAGTAGATAGACATGTCTAAAAATAAACACACATACTAGGAAGTATTACTAAATGTTCTCTTTAAGCAAGTACAACTTAATATTCCTGCCATGCTAAAGGCAAGGGGACTTCCTGACTATGTCTCTCTGGGTCCCTTTCCATGTCTACACCCAGCAGCCCTTAGCCTTAGTGGTAGGAGATTATCTGAGCCAGTTTGGGGATCTGGATCCCCATTATTGGAGGATTGCATTTTTTTAAGTTTAGGTGTATGTCTTACTATTAATACTAATGGGAATGCTGAGATAGTATCACCAATGATCTACCCCAAAGAGAACAAGAGGTGTGATAACCAAGTTGGCTTAGAAGCTTTCAACTCCTCATTTTGCATACATCACAGAGAACCTCCCCATATATGGAGGCAAATTCACAGGGAGCTTAAGCTTTGGGGCTCAGTACTTGTATGAGCTCCTCCCAAAGCCCGTGCCGAGTTTTATATTCATAATTTGTATTCCTTTTCTTAAACAGGTCTGATGGGGAAAAAAAAAAACAAACTTTTTCTGCTATTATACTCTCACAACACAGAACACTTCTTTGGCCAAACGTGAGGGGGTTGCTTCCTCACACACCATCAATTCCCCAGCAGACACTAGCTGGGTGTCCTCAAATTCAATTCTGACACTACTACCTGGAGACAGTATCAGATCCCACAGGTGAAGGGCTCAGCCCCACAAGACTGCCCCCCCCAACTTCAGATGCCAATCATGAGCCCCAGGTTGTGACCTGTGCTTCTAACCAGCCAGCTATAAATTAGGATTCCCACAGCTCCCTCCTGGGTTTGATTAATTTGCCAGGAAAACACATTTATTATAAACGATATTACAAAGGATACAGATGAACAACCAGATGGAAAAGATGCACAGGGCAGGAAGGGGCACAAAGCTCCGTTGCCCTCTCCGGTGCGCCCCTCCAGGCACCTCCACGTGTTTTGTAATCCAGAAGCTCATTCAAACCCAGTCCTTTTGAGTTTGTCATGGAGGCCTCACTGCGTAGCCATAACTGATTCAGTCATTGGCCATTAAATCATTCAGTGATCAACTGAAACTTCAGTCCCTTTCTCTCCCTGGATGTTGGAGAACGGGGCTGAAAGTCTAACCCTCTAATCATGTCTTGGTCTTTCCTGTGACCAGCTCCCATCCTAAAGCTATCTAGGTGACCCCAGCCACCTGTCATCTCGTTAGTGTTCAAAAAGACATTTAGCACTTTGGAAATTCCAAACATTGGTGCCATGTCAGGCACCAATGGCAGAGACCAAATATAAATTTCTTATTATATCACAGTATTACAACAGGGTTCCCCAAATTATTTCAACTTCAAGTCCCACAAATCCTGGATCAACCCCTGCTCCTACACATCCCTTTAATAGACCTGTGAAAGAATTTCTAAGGGACCCATGCCCTTGAGTGGAATTGCTCGGTTATAAGGTATCCATATATTTAATTTGATTAGCTAGTACCAGATTATTCTCCAACCTGTGCTCTCACCAGCAGCAGGAAGAATCTCGTATCCCCACAGCCTTGCCAGCACTTGGCATTCTCCAGATTTCCAACTTCCCCAGGCTAATAGCTATAATAGCCTTATAGCTTTACACAGCCTTAGAGTGTGAGGTGACCTCTCATCGTTGCTTTAATTTGCATTTTACTAATGGGGCAGTTTCTTTCATATTCTTGGTTAGGCTTTTGTATTTCCTGATTTGTAAATTGTCTGTATATTTTACCTATTTTTCTTTTGGTGTGCTATCTTGTTGTGTCAGGAGTTCTTTGTATATTCTAGATATTGACCCTTTGTCACTTTTAGATATTATAAATCTCTTTTCCCAATCTGTCATCCATCTCTTCAATGCAATCCAACTGTGATGTTACTTGTTCACAGAAATTCTTAATGTTAACATAATCAGATCAATTTGCCTTGTGGCTTGTACTTTTGAAGTCTTGTTTAAGAAGTTTTTTTACCCCTCCCAGGTTCCAGTGCTTTGGTCCTATTAATTTTGTAATTTTACCTTTCATATTTAGGTCTCTAATCTGTTGGAGATCTCCTTTGTATATGGATCCAACTTTATTTTTCTCCGCCCTTTCTTTCTCTGCCTATTTTCCCACACCATCTACTAACAATACATCCACTCCCTAATTAACCTGTGGTGCCAACTCTACGTTATATGAAGTTCACAGGTAAATGCAGAGCTGCCTGAAAACTGTCTGTTCCACTCCACTGCCACACTGAAAACAACTTTGCAGGGCATCTCAATATCTGGCAGGCAATTCCCCCTTTATACTACCTTTTCTGGATTGATTTAGCTGCTTGTGGAACTTATTTTTTCCTATACAATTTAGGATAAGTATATCAAGTTTCTCAAAAAAAAAAACAGCTAAAATTTAATTGGGATTTCATTGAATTTATAAATTAATTTGGAGATATTTGATATTCATTTATAATTTAAGTCATGTAATCCAAGACCTGGCATGCCTGAGGACAGAATTGTGAGGAGAGATTAAAACGGACATTAATGAATGTCTTTGAGAGGGTCCCAGACCCTGTCCTCACTTTGAGGGTGGGACAATGAAAATCCAAACCCATATTGGTCAGAGAGGAACCAAGCGCAGTGGGAAGGAGGAGCCCCATCTGGCACGGCACCAGCAAGGACTAAGTGAAGGAAGGGCCAGGGAAGTAAGTGTCCCAGAGGCCCCCAGGGTCCCAGCCCCAGGAAAGAGAAAACAGCCAAGCGTGGCCATGCGGCCCAGCCTGCCTGCCTACAGAGCCAGGGGAACCTGAGACTGGGGTCAAGAGAACGAGAATATGCGGGGCTGGTTACGCGAGGCCATGCTGGATTTGGGCACAAGTGTAGATGCCAGCACATGACTATGAGGACAAGACATGCCAAGTTTCGGCTGAGACAATGCCAAAGGACAGCAGAGGATGGTGTGAACCAGAAACTCCGTCTCACCAGTGCCTGGGTGTTGCAGTGCCCTTGCTGTCTGCCAGGGAACTTCGACAGCCTCCAAGGAGAAGAAAACCCGGGGGCAGGGAAAGATCCAGAAGTCAACTATTAATTCAGAAGAGTCTGAGTTTTAAAGCAAAAGTTATCTTGAATTGATAAGTTCAGTTTGGGAAATAAATAGTCTCATTTTACTTTTACCTCTGAGATATAGAACTGTGGTGATTGTATCAATTTCATACCCACTGCACAATTCTAGTCTCTGCAGACTGGATTTCAACAGTGGAAAAAAAGTCTGTTAAGGAGGGGTTTAGAGAATGAAGCAAATAATTATGACATGACTACGATAAAGCAGGTAAAGAAATTGAGGCATATAAAAAAGCTTTGCTTTTCTTTCCAAAAGCTTTGCTTCCCATAAAAGTGAATTAATGGCAAGCAATTATGGGCTATTGTCTCATTCCAGGCCTCACTGTGGTCCTGAATTTAAACAAGTACTTTGAGGCTATTCTGGAATAACCCCCCTGAGACCACAGCTCTGCTCGTAGGGCTCCGTCCGGTCATGAAGCTGACCTACCAAACGGGGGGGGGGGGGGGGGGGCCGCAACCTCGCCCCCCCACCCCACCCCCGCGGGCCCCCCCCCCCCCCCCCCACCCCCACCCCCCGGGCCCCCGGGGTGCGGGATGCGTCCTGGGGGGTGGGCACCCGCGGGTTGGCAGGTGTGTGCACTTTTCTTCCCCCCCCCCCCCCCCCCCGTTTGGTAGGTCAGCTTCATGACCGG
>CAUYRT010056701.1:0-18374 GCA_963574885.1 Lepilemur ruficaudatus
CTCAGCCTCCCGAGTAGCTGGGACTACAGGCATGCGCCACCATGCCCGGCTAATTTTTTCTATATATATTTAGTTGGCCAATTAATTTCTTTCTATTATTAGTAGAGACGGGGTCTCGCTCGTGCTCAGGCTGGTTTTGAACTCCTGACCTTGAGCCATCCACCCGCCTCGGCCTCCCAGAGTGCTAGGATTACAGGCGTGAGCCACTGTGCCCGGCCATTTGGTAGAAATTTAATAGAGGGGAATACAAATACAGGCAACTGGACTACATGATATTTGTGGTTCTCTTATAACCTCCCAAACTGTATCACTCTAAGTCTCTGTTGCACATTTTAAAATATTTTATGTTAAATACAGATGAAAAGATTTGAACTTTAATTTGAAATTCTACAAACTTGCTTTTATTTAAGGCATAACAATACATCTATTCACATCAATTAATATGGAGAAAGGATTTTTCTCTAGACAATTATCAAACTGACTTAATGACTAATCTTCTAAAAATTCTGTTCTTCAAAAGAATATCTAAAAAGTGAATTTTAAGGAATGAAAGGAAAAAAAGCCATGCTGAGACTATTGTGTTATACTCAGTTTTAATCTGATTACTATTTAAAAGGCTACTGGCCTAATGCTTGCTTAGCATTATACTAATGTAAGTTTTCAGAGACCCGTTTCAGGACAAACTAATTAGAAAACATAACCAGAAGAAATAGGCCTGGGGTATGCTTGCCCTGGATAATCAGAAGCTATGAAATCAATAGAAATTATTGGAGCCCAGTGTGAATGTACCTACTTTTAAAAATTACTCCATACTGTGATTATATAGAAATGTTAAAAAGGATAATATGATGAATATCCATGTATGCATCGCCTAGTTTTTTAAATCTTAACATTTTGCCATATTATTCCCTCAGACTTATTTTCCCTTTTTTAAATTAAAAAATATAGTTGAAGCCACTGTATTTCTCCCCCCAATCCCATTCTCCTATAGACAGAATTTTAATCCTGAATTTAGTATTTATCATCCCATACATGTTTTTATACTGTAACTACTTGTGTATATAGCCATAAATAATACATATTATCATTTTGCATGTTTTAAAAATTTATAGAAATAGAATCATATGATATTAAGCTTTCTGCAAAATTATATATTTTGAGATTCATCCATGGTACTTATGGCTCAGGATATTCGCTTAGACTATACCACAGTACCCCCTTACAAGTATTACCACAACTTACATTTCCATTCTCCTGCTGTCATTCACTTTCCACGTTTTTATTACAATCAATATTGCATTGAGCAATCTGATAAGTGTCTCCCTGGGCACAAGTGACAGGACTTCTCTGGCATCCATGTTTAGGAGTGAAATGTTGGGTTGTAAATATGCTACTTTTCAACCATACTTCAACTTTGCTAAAATATTCTTTAAATTGATTTACCAATACATTCTCATAGGATATATTTCTGAGTTCCCATTCTTCGTATCATTGTCCTATTTAATTTGGTCAGATTTCTTCATTTTCACCAATCTGATGAGTATGAAAGTGTATTTCACATTAATATGCATTTCTGTGATTGCTAATAACAGTAGGCATTGTTTCATGTCTATTGCCCAGTTTTCCTCTTTAATGAAATTAACTAAATGCTCATACTCTTTGCCCATTTTTCTATTTTGTTGTCTTTTTCTTACTGATGGATAATAATTCTTTATATAAGCTACAAATGAATCCTTTGTCAGTTCTATATGTTACAAAATTCTTCTCCCAGTCTATGGCTTATATTTTATTGTACAAATTTTAAAATGTCTCTAAGTATGGCTTCTGTACTTTAAGATATATTCCCTTGCCACAAGCTATAAACACATTGTCTTATTTCTTCTAAAACTTTTGCTTTTTCATGTTTTTTAGGGAGAGATAAAGATATAACTTTATTATTTTTCCACATGTATAACTATTCTATCACCTTTAATTGAATAATCCTTTCTTCATTGATTTATAAGACTGATTTTGTTTTATGTGAAAATGCATAAGGAGAGCAGTCTGTTTCCGAGTTCTCTCGATTCTATCAGTTTTCTCTCTCCATTAATACCCCATTTTCTTAGTTTCTCTAACACTTTATAAGTCTTAATATCTGGAAAGAGGAGTCCCTCTACTTATTCTTCAAAATTGCCTTATTTTTAGCCTTTTATCATTTCATATGAATTTTAGAATCAGTTTGTCAAATTAGAGGGGAAAAAAATACTCTGGAGAAACTCACTGAAGCTGCATTGAATTTAGATTATTTTGGAGAAGAACAGAGTTCTTTATAATATTGAGCCTTCTCATTCATGAACATAGTATATCTCTTCACTTATTTAAGATTCTTTTATGTCCTTCAATAAATTTTTCTGATTTTTTTTCCATAAAAGCCTTACGTATTTTTGTTATAGCTAGTCTAAGGAACTTTACAACTTTTCTGCTATTGTAAATAGTGTCTATTTTCTAAATTATATTTTCTTATCATGTATTAGTGGTATATAGAAATGTAATTAGCATGGTGGTAAAGAGTATACTCGGGAGTTAGATTTCTAATCTTGCCTTTGCAGCTTCTAACTGTGTGACTGTGGACAGAGTACCTAAACTCTTGGTACTTCATTTTCCTTATTTATGAATAAGTTAAAAACAGTAACTACTCAACAGGACTCTTGTGAGGATCAAATGACTTAAAGATATAGGAGTTAATGCTGGACAGAAAAACTTAATAAATGTGCCACAATTGTTGCTGTATTATCTATCTTTTATTCAGCAAACTTGCTGAACTGTTATTATTTCTTATAGTTTGTCTGTAGAATCGTCTGGAATTATAGATCAGCAAAAAAATGCAGATTTGATTCTTCCTATCCAATCCTTTTATTTCTCTTTGTCTCACTTCACTGGATCTCCAGTAAACACTTATCTTGTTCCTGACTTAAAATAGATTATTACACTCACAAACTAGAAAACGTGGAGGAAATGGATAAATTCCTGGAAACACACAATCTCTCAAGCCTCAATCAGGAAGAAATAGAAATCCTGAACAGAATAATAATGAGCAGGGGGATTGAAGTAATAATAAAAAATTTCCCAACCAAAAAAAAAAAATCCCTAGACCAGATGAAGTCACAGATGAATTTTACCAGACCTACAAAGAAGAACTGGTACCTATCCTATGGAAATTATTTCATAACATTGAGAAGGAATGAATCCTTCCTAACTCATTCTATGAAGTCAGTATCACCTTGATACCAAAGCCAGGAAACAATACAAAAAAGAAAACTACAGACTAATATCCCTTGTGAAACACAGATGCAAAAATCCTCAACAAAATACTAGTAAACCAAATTCAACAGCACAAAACTCCATGATGAAGGGAGTTTTATCCCAGGGATGCAAAGATGGTTCAACATATGTGAATCAATAAATGTGATTCACCACATAAAGAGAAGCAAAAACAAAGACCATGATCATGATAAAGAAAAAGCATTTGATAAAATCTAGCATCCTTTCATGATAAAAACTCTTAACAAACTAGGCATAGAAGGAATATACTGCAGATTATAAAAGCCATAAATGACAAACACACAGTTAACCTCATACTGAATAGAGAAACGTTGAAAGCATTCCCAATAAGAATTGAAACAAGACAAGGGTGCCCAATATCACGACTTCTATTCAATATAGCAATAGAAGTCCTAGCCAGAGCAATCAGGCAAAAGAAAGAAATAAACGGTATCCTAATTAGGAAAGAGGAAGTCAATCTATCCCTTTTTGCTGACGATATAATCTTTTATCTAGAAAATCGTAAAGACTCCACCAAAAGCCTCAATAAAATCAGTAGTATCACTATATACTAATAACAGTCAAGTTGAAGAGTCAAATAAAAGACTCAATACCATTCACAATAGCCACAAAGAAAATAATATACCTAGGAATATACTTAACCAAGGAGACAAAAGATCTCTACAAAAAGAACTAGGAAACACTGAGGAAAGAAATCACAGATGACACAAACAAATGGGAAAACATCTCTTGCTCACGGATTGGTAGAATCAACACTGTTAAAATGTCCATACTGCCTAAAGTGATTTACAGATTCAACACAATCCACATCAAAATACCAATGTCATATTTCACAGATCTAGAAAACATAATTCTGTGCTTCATTTGGAACCAAAAAGGAACCTGAATAGCCAAAGTAATCTCAAACAAAAAGAACAAATTGGGAGGCATCATGTTATCAGACTTTAAATTATACTATAAGGCTACAGCAACCAAACACCATGGTACTAGTATAAAAGTAGAGACAAAGAACAAAGGAACAGAATAGAGAATCCAGAAATCACACCATCTACCTACAACCAACTGATCTTTGACAAAGCAGACAACAATATACATTGGGGAAAGTATAAATAAATAAATCATGCTGATTAAACTGGATAGCCACATGAAGAAAAATAAAACAGGATCCTATCTCTTGCCATATACAAAAATTAATTCAAGATGGACAAAGGATTTAAATATAAGACATGAAACCATAAAATTTCTAAAAGAAAATGTAGGAAAAACTCTTCTAGACATCAGCCTAGGCAAAGAAATTATATCTAAGACCCCAAAGACAAATACAACAACAACAACAACAAAAGAATAAATGGGACTTAATTAAATTAAAAGGCTTCTGCACAGCAAAGGAAAAAAATTAATAAATAGACAACCTGTAGAATGGGAGATAATATTCACAAAGTATATATCCAATAAAGGGCTAATATCCAGAATTTATAAAGAACTCAAATCAGCAAAAAACAAAAATAAAAAAAAAACATTAAAAAGTGGACAAAAGACATGAACAGAAGTTTTTCAAAAGAAAATAGACAAATGGCCAACAAACATGAAAAAATGCTTAACATCACTAATCATCAGGGAAATGCAAATTAAAACTATAGTGAGATACAACCTTACCCCTATCAGAATGGCCATTAATAAAAAGCCAACAAACAAAAAGACACAGTGTGGATGTAGAGAGAAAGAATTGTTTATACATTGTTGGTGGGACTGCAAATTAGTACAACCTCTATGGAAAACAGCATGGAAATTTCTCAAAGAAATAAATATAGACGTACCATTCTAGCCAGCAATCCCACTCCTGGGTATCTACCCAAAGAAAACGAAGCCATTTTGTCAAAAAGACACCCGCACTCAAATGTTTATCACAGCACAATTCACAATTGCAAAGATGTGGAGTCAACCTAAGTGCATATGAATTAAGAAAATGTGGTGTGTGTGTGTATATATATATATATATGTATGTATACATACACACCCACCCACCATGGAGAGTACTATTCAGTCATAAAAAGGAATGAAATAATGATTTTTGTAGTAACTTGGATGGAACTGGAGACTATTATCCTAAGTGAAATATCTCAGGAATGGAAAAACAAACACTACATGTACTCTCTAATATTTGGGAGCTAATAAATGGGCACACACATGGGCACAAGGAGATGTAAAGATCACTGGAAATCAAGATGGGATTGGCGAAGGGGTAAAAACTTACCTATCAAGTACGATGAACACTATTCGGGTGACAGGCACACTAAAAGCCCCAACTTAAACATTATAAAAGTTATCTATGTAACAAAAACATTTGTACCCCCCTAATATTTTGAAATTAAGAAAAAATAAAATTTGCTTGTGGTTTTGGGTAACTATAAAGAAATTACCTGTTCCTAATTGCAAAGATATATAAAATGAACAAGTGTTGACTTTTATCAAATGATTTCTCTCCATCCATTAATCTGATCTTTTAGTTTGCCTTAAGTTTTGAATGTGGTAAGTTAAATTTATATGCACTTTTAAAAGTCTTGATTTTATATTTTACTTTTGTATACTTTTATACTTCTACTTCCCTTATACATCCTTTTCAGTGATGTAAACAAAGTACAAGAGACTTGAGAAGGCAAGTGGCAATTTAAAGAAAAGCCTTAATAATCCCTCTCAGAAATTGTAATAAATGTAAAAATAATGTAAGCATATTCGAAGTGAACTTCTAGTAAAGAAAGACAATATAGATGAAATCTATAGGTTACAAGTGTAAACAAAGAATTATGAAAAATGGAAAAACTATAATGGGCATCAGTAGATGCCTTAAATAGAGAAAAATGACACAGATTTACATTTACAGTCTTAAAATGCATAGCTGAAGTGAACTATGTTACTTTAAATTTGTACTTCCAAATTTATTAAAAGAGATATTGGTAGGAGATGCAAAAATTAACTTAGCTTTAGCATGCATTGTCGTATGATCTGAAAGGATTTTTAGGCAACTGAAAAATAAACCTTTTGAACAAGTTTAGTCAGTACTCACGCAGTAAAAATGTGATATAATTCTTATTTAGTCTATAGCCTTGAATATACCAATTAAATCAGTTTAAACTTAACCAACAAACCTTTTGTTTGCAAATAAATGGACTCCTAAAGTAAGCTGTGGTTCACCAGAGTAACAACTCTATAAATCTTTTAAAGAAAAATTTCTAGATAGTTGAGCAAGATTCCAAAATGTGATTCAAATATTTCTAAAAGACACTTTTTTCAGTAACTGAAATACAGTACCTCTTCTAACTTTTCTGTTGTTATAATAAGAAAAGGCTTTAATGTAAATAAAGTGTCTAGGGTGAATGATTATATAAAAGAAGTTCTTTAAGCTAATGACTGAAAATATACACAAATAATTCTGACAATGTGATTTTTCAAAAAAGTTTATAAAAAAACTCCGCATATCACAGTAAAAGAGATTCTTAAAAACCAAACCCAGAGCAAGTTTTTATTTGATGAAATAAAGAAGTGCTGAAGGAATTCTGTCACTGACTCATTCTTATATCTCCCTAAATCATCTGCTCTACTTTGTGAAAGATACGCCCTCTCTCTGGCTCCACCCACTGGCCTGTTCTCAGTTCTACAAAGGCAATATGAAGAAAAAGATAATTAATTCTAAACCAGACAGATATCCAACAAAAATTGAAGGAAAAATCTAAAAACGACAGTAATATCATAACAACAATTATAGTATAAATAATGTATTGAATGTTCACTATGTGCCAGTGCTTTACATGTATTAACTAATTTAATCTTAGTTTGTGTTACCATCACATTCTAAATGATTAAATTCAAAAATATAAACAAGTCTCTAATCACTAGAATTATCTTCTTAAAAGTTTATGTCAGAAGAATAGGTATATTAAATAAAATCTAATTATCTCCCAATACATTCAATGTAATGACTTAAAGGTAGTAAGGGTTATCAGAATAGTGACACTTTATACCTTTCTTCCCTTCTATTTATCCAGCTCTAATTGTTAAGATAATCTTTTCTTTAGTTTATTTGGTACTATCCTATAATATCTAAATACATAGTTTGTATGTGGAAAAATACAGAGTAAGCATAAAATGTTAGCAATTCTATTTGAAGATTTAAAAGTACATACTTACGTCAATGACCTAGTAATTGAAAGCTTTTACAGCTTTCCAACAATAAGACAGAGAGTGTGATGAAGGTCATTCATCTAATGCCCATTATTGACAAAGATATGCCAGCAGAAAAGTACTAGATCAAGAATTTTAGTCAAGATCAAAATATAATTTTAGTCCTGATTCTATAATACCAGTCACTCACTATAGGATTTTAAACAAGGCAATTAACCAGTTTAGACCTCATTTTAATAATATGAACAATGAGAAGTTTAAATAGGCAGTATGATTCTAGATTTCACTGTACATTTCACTGAAAATACCTGAGAGATCATGAAGTACTCTGAGAAAGTATGAAGTTTAAATAGGATACGAAGTCTCTGGAAGATATCTTTGCTTTAAAAAAATCTAGAAAAATTTATCAGGAGGAAAAATGGGACATTGTTTAAAAAAATCACTGGAGAGCTTCGTCACAAAAAAATTAGGCTTTTTAAATCATCTTGGGAAAGGCTAGTCTAAAATTTAAGATAAAAAAGATCACTGTTAAATTACTGTTTTGTGTATAGTTTATTAGATTTAACACTTTGAAAGTTAATTTTCATTTAATTATTTTGCTCCATGAATGTTTAGAATACTAAAAGGGAGTCCTTATATAACTAACTTATGTAACATGTTTATAACTATTTCCAAGACTAGACGCATGATTGTACTCTTTAACTGTTAAAGACATTCATAGTTGCTGATTGTACCATATGATACCCTGTTATTTCTTTATTTCTTTACAAGTCTTTGGTCAACAGTACAATGGTCATTTATAACATTCTTTTTCTTAGAAAATGCCATATACTCTATGAAGGTTAATTTTAGACCTAGGTGTTAAGAATTCACTGTAGTAAAGGAAACAAAGTAAATATTATCTGCAGGTTCTGAACTTCTGAAAACTTATTTATATTCTACCAGGTTGAGGCTCAAAAAGCAAAATTCTCATTGTCTTTCTAGGAATCACTGAGTTTAGCTTCCAATTTTTAAATCAGGAATACAACAGTTGTTCAGCCTTGGACTTCGTTTCCTCCCCAAATATATGTCCAAAAAATTCTTTAGATAACTTGAGTCTTAAATTTTAATATACTGTTGTAGCTATTGTGGAACAAGAAAGTACAGGGTTGGTTTTGAAAAACATAAACAATTTTTGAAATAAGAGAAAAAACACAGTTCTCTGATGCATATGACAGCTGCAAAGGGCTGTCACAGAGAAAATATCTGGGACCAGCCCAGGAATGAGGTTCCAGAATGTGTACAACTACAACAGTCTGGTGTCTAAACATTCCAGCCTCAAAGGGAGAAGACCAGGTATCTGAGAAATGGCATGTATACTCAAGGCTAAACTTAAAACAGCACTGACAGTTATGGTCTTAACTGAAATAAGGGAAAGCTACTAACATTCACATGGGTCAAACAGGCTTCCTTTTACTTCTGAGAGAGAGGAAAAGAGCCATTTCAAAGGTATTACTGACTCGAATGCAAATGAAAGACATTAAGAGATCCAGAAAACAAATCCATAGATTTTAGAAAAGAACCTTTCAGACACAGAAGAAGGGATAAGAACAGAACCATTTACTTGGAAAAAGAGAAGCAAAAAACAGGCAACAAATTGCTTTTTTAGAATATCCAGCACAACTCTTATGTTGAATGGCACGCCAGTGGGTAACTAAAATATTTGGATATTTGAATAAAACTGTATCTCTTCCTCAGGGTCAAGAATGGAACCAAAGCAACATCCTGCTGGTGCCTTCCTAGAGGAGTACACAAACAGTTATGACAGAACCGGCATGGTATGTTACAGCTATAAAAATCACAGTTACCTTGGGAAAATGGTCGTAAGGTTAAGATAAGACTGTATTATGATCTACATTATACATTTACTTTTCCAGAAGCTACAGATTTCTGTTATAAACATCCAAGGCTTGAATTTAGATTATGTGATTTTAGATTGATATAAATAAGCTCTTTTTCCTGCTAAAAGTGGTACTCACTGATACTCATTTTAAAATTTTCATTACAAATTTAAAACAATGAATGTGATTGGTTTTGTTTCTCAACTCTGTACAACAAAGAAGGAATTCTTTTTAGACTTAGTGACTTTACCACCTCAGTTATTACATAAAAGACTATGACTAATTTCATTTCTAAAAACAGAACAAAAGGAAGATTTGCATTTTACCAGATGCGAGTAGGAGGAAACATGAGGTAGATGTAAATTCCTGACACTAAAAGTGTTTTAACACTAGAATGGGACATAACATGCAGGTCTTAGATTTTAAAACCTGCTAAGAGTTTTTAAATGGTCTGGGCTCTTAATTTTTGCAGGGTCAACTAGTATTATTTGATAAGAAGCTTAAAAACTAGTACTTGTCCAGAAGGACATCTGTTTGCATATTTCTCTTACAAAAATGATAGTGTAACAATCACATATTCTTAGGAATTCAAGTACATCAAAGTTAACAGGACTCCCAAAATACTACATGAAGTTCTATAAATCTGAAAATTTGGAACCTTATTCTTAATAGTGCAAAAATTATCTTCTGAGATTATTTTCCTTTTTTGATTAGATTAAAATGTAATCATATTCTTGATTAGATTAAAATGTGATCATATTCGCTTTGAAAGCACAGCCCTTTACACTTGATTAAGTTATGAAGTTTGGTGTGTGCCACTGATAGGATCATAGGTAGCTTTTTTTTGTTTGGGGGATTTTTGAGGGGTTTCTTGCAGTAGGTAGAGAGGAAAGGTTCTGTATTTGGAGTGTTTGGAACTGATAAGAGGTCTCATTAAAGGCAAAGTCTTGGAAGCCCACCCTACCAAAGATCTGACCTTTATAGCATGGTGAATAAGAGCACAGGCTTTGGAATCAGATAGAGCCAGGGGTTATAATCCAGTCCATAATCACCCCCCAATTGCAAGATCTTGAGCAAATTACCTATTTAAGTCTCAATTCCTTCACCATACAATTGGAATGACAACACTAATAGCACTGCTCAGACTACTATGATGCTTATGTGAAATAATACATGCCAAGCGTTTACTCCGTGTTAATGAATAGGAGCTATTTTTACTACTATTAATACAATTTCTCATTACTTTGTCTGAAAACATTAAGAACCCCCTTGGTAAAGAGCTAACCAGAAACCTGACTCAGCTTTCTAGACAAAGTTTAACCATCCTAAATTCAGGAGTGAGGTCAGTAAGGAAGGGCACATACAAACATGGTGTCACTTTCTCGTCCTTCCTCCTATAATCTTCTTAAATATAAACTTAACCTAAGAAATTTTAGGTTTCTGCTCTCTTCTACTGAATACCAGATAGTACTATACAATATTGTCTTTCTTTTTTTTAAGTTATGATTTCAAACCATTATCATATAAGCAATAGATGCTTTAAAAAAGTTGACTATGATAAAGACCTATAAATTCTGAAATTTCCCCATTTATAGCTTTAGAAAATTAAAAATACTGATATCATTTAAGCAATAATGCAACAATCCTGAAAAGAAAAATGTTCAACTTCTTAACAGGGCTGATTTATGATTCAGAAAATTCTTATCTCCCTGTTATTTTAATCAAAAGCATTTACTCCCAAGGTCTAAAGAAGCACCATATAAATATAGAATATTACCATCGTGGTAAAATCTCTGAGAGTTAACACAAAATATGTAATGGATGGACATGGTTACCTTTACTAAGATCCTTACAATGAAGGTGGGGAAAACACTGTACTTGAAAGGAAAAGGGCAAAAGGGTTACTTCCTTATGCTAATTTAAGCAGCCTCTTTATACAGTCCACCAAATTCCTTTTAAGTTAATCAGCACTGCCTATTTCCATTAATCAGTAATTACAATATTATTAACCCACCAGGAAAAAATTTTTTAAATATGATACCGGTTGCTTAAGAAATAAAGGCATGTTCTTTTAACCATGAAAACTTTTATTATATAATCTCAAGTCCAGAAAACATTAAGGAATAAGCTGATTGGAAATAAGAGAAAAATAGGTATTTCCTGAAACTGACTTGGAAAATAATACCTATGTGGTACAATCAACACAATCCTACTTCAACCTCTCTATAAACATGAAAAATATTAATGCTCAATTATTCAATCTCTAGATAATTAAAAAATTAACCATTCACCTAAGAGCAACCAAGGTAACATGTGCCTAAATAGAATCTAAACATAGTTTCAGTGACATATTCTAAATGCTGTTTGAGTTAAATATTTGAATAACTGATTGAGATCTCCTTACCTCTCGCTGTGGTACAAGTTTTAGGAACAATACTTAAAATTATTCCAAATGACTGTATTTAGCAGTAGACTCGTCAGGATACAGTATCGCTGCATTCCATGCAAACATGTAGCAAATGATTCATAATCACGATGGCGTAGACCTTATCCACCACAAGCTAACTTCATGCCAGGTCTTCACAGCACTTTTAGGTTCTAGCTCTTGTTTTCTCAGAGCCCCCTCTCAGCACTTTTCTTGGCCCAGTTTTCAGTCAGGTCTGTGGTAGAGCCGAGCAAGCCTGCTGGTGTGTGGGAGAGCTCTGCCTTCAGGAGCTTAATCCTCTCTCAGCACGTACTGCTTTGCAACTCCACAGAAATGCCCAGCCTCACACTTGCAGAACAGGCTTTACCAGTATAGCCCCACCCATCAACCCCACACAGGTGAGCATTTCCTGCTCAGAAAACACGCATATGCAATTGAGACTGAAATAGCTTTTAAAAGATATTTATGAAAGATATTTATCTTTCATCTTTTAAAAAGTTACTTACTATTCGGTTGCTTATATTTGCTAAGTAGGTGGGAGACAGTGTATTCAATGAAAATGATGGCACTTTGGGCCCCAATTAAACAAGAAAAGTAATTGATCAAATAGGAAGTATTGCCAGTAAAAGACTGAATGACTAAACTGACAGCAACATGCTAAGAAAATAAACCTTTTAATCCTTGCTGATATTGAGCTGTAACTGTTATTCCACTAACATACTTTTAAGTATCAATTTACAGTCTTTGCGTGAAAAATTCTGAGAAAAATCTCTTGTGCAACTAGGGAAAAAAATTAAAAACGTTTCTTCAGAATTGAAAAACCATGATTAAACAAATTTTTCTGAGTATGAGGTCCTCCTCCATACACTGTCCAGGTGTTAAATATGTACCTCTCCTTCACCTGTCACCTCTTCTTGGGAGAAGTCCCAAGGCACTTCTTTTCTTCTACCAGAAACATTCATCAGCAAAAGTGAAAATCTTTGGCAACCATTTTCAAACTAGCACTCAATCTCAATTTGTGACTTTTTAAAGCATTATTCTTTATTTGCATAAATGAAATATAAATATTGAAGAGATTCAATACTTATACTAAATAACAGTACTGAGCTTTGCCAATTCAATTAGAATTACTTGATGAAATAAATGAGTTGGAAAAGATTGACAAATTTTCTGTTCCAAATGACTTTTTACTAATACCAGCATAAATTCTACCTTTAGATACGATTACAAAATAATTTTATAGCACTATGTACCAGACACAATTTAAAGTACTTAAAATATTATTCATCCTAACCCTATAAAGTTGATTCTATCATTATCCCGTTTATAGATGAGGAAACCAAGGCAGAGAGATTAGCCAAGGTCACACAAGTAGTGACTGGCAAAAGAGGAGATACTTAGGGAGTATTCATCAGGGACCCTGACAAAATCTTCTGCTATTGATTGAATTTATTGTTCCCTTCATCTTTGAACATATCTCTGAATATAAAATTGTTGATAAATGGTAGACCACAATAAGAGAAACAATGAATTAATGTGATTTTATAAGAAAGACCATAGAGAATTCCAATATGTGACAGGAACAAAACATGTTAATTTTTACCAAAACAGAACAGCTATGTATTTACGGATTTTGCTGAAAAGGAAACGAGGCTCTTAAAATTTATTCATATTGGAGAAGGCAGAGCCACTCTTCTTTTCTTTAATTCTCAATGGAAAACACCCTTCCCTCCCAACTCTTTTTGTAGTTAGTTCTAAGGACAGAAAGGGAGGGCAAGAGAAAGAGGAAGAAAAGAAAAAACGGAGAAGGGATAGGGAATGAGAAGAAAGTACGTACTGTATCACAGAAAAGCCATTTTTGGAGGAATACTTCAACAATCGACAGCCCCTCATATCACCTAACATAAAAGCACAGGTAGGAGTAACTAAATTCTACAATAGTTTGCCTGAGTGTGGGAGAATTACAGAATTAATGACGGTAACTTTCACCTGAAACCCAAAAAGGTGCACTCTGTTTGTGGTCCCCAACCCCAGGGGCCTCGGACCAGTACCAGTCAGTGGGGAGATGAACAGGATGTGTGAGCTGGAGAAGCTTAATCTGTTTTTACAGCCACTCCTCATCACCCCCCCCCCCGCCCTCGGCCCTCAATCCCACACTCCCCCAATACCCTCCCACCCCAGCCCCGGTGTGGAAAAATTGTTTTCTACATGAAACTGGAAGTTGGGGATCGCTGCTCTATGTCACATAAAAATACATGGTAAGATAATGAGTGCATGCAGAAACTGGTGAATTTGGAGTGAGGTTTGTACTCTAGTTAATTGTATTGTAATAATGTCGATTTCCTGGTTTCAATAATGTACTATATAGTTACATAAGATGTTACAACTGGGAGAAGTTAAGTGATGACAAGTACAGGGGACTTCTCTGTACTATTAATATTTTCGCAACTTCTTCTGAGACTAATTATTTCAAAATAAAAAGTTTAAAAAGTATGGCTAACTGAAAAGCATTCTGCTGTATCATCTAGTGACTGCGTATGGCATAGAAGTCATTTGTCATTTTTCTCTAGTATTTAACAAAAAGTTTGGAGGCTATCCCCCTGTGAAAAACCAGGATGTATCTTTGTGTGGGTGGGAAAGGCAACAAGAGAAATCATTGGAAAGGGAATAGCTATATTCCAATCAATCTATCATAAAAATTATCTATATGATTTGCAGATATAGTATATAACCAAATACACTATATATATGAAACAACATATATACATATGGGTTGTATATAACCAACATAAGCCAAAATTAGCTCACTTCTCACCACATTCACAGTTACCTTGTCTAAGTCACCACCGTCTCTTGCCTGGCTCACTCTAATAGCCACTGCTAGTCTCTCTTCTTCCACCCATGTCCTCTCCTGTTCTTAACACAGCAACCAAAGTGATCCTTTTAATAAAGTCAATCAGATCGAACAACAGCTCTGCTCAAAACCTTCTACTGCCTTCCCAACAAATTCTAAATAAAAGCCAAAACCCCTATGGTAGCACCAGGCCCCAAAGAAGATATGATCCCTGTCCCCTCTTGACCTTATCTCTTCACTCACTTTGCTCTAGCCAACCTGGCCTTCCTGCTGACCCTTTAACAGGCCAGACATACACCCAGCTTGGTATCATCACATTTGCTGTTCCCTCCTTGAAAAGCTCTTCCCCCAAATGTGCAAATCTCCCCTCCTCATCTCCTTTAGGTCTTTGCTCAAAAGTCCCCTAACCTTCTAATGAGCCCTTCCCTGACTACCCTACCCTGCTTTGAAATTACAGCCCCACAGGAACCACATCCCAGCACTTCTTGGTCTGTAGAGCTTTCTCAGCTTTATTTTTCTCCATAGCACTTATCTATCATACTAATATATATTTTATTTGTTGGTTTACCTCTCTCCCTCTTATCACATGTGAATATAAACACCAAAATGGCAGAATCTGTCTGTTGTATTCACTGTTTTAGCCATGATACTTAGTATGCACTCAATAAATTCTTGATCAATGAATAGATGATTACTGAATGCCAAAAAATGGAAGTCTTTTTACTTAGGGCAAGGACAAGAGAGAGTAAGGGCCTACTCCTAGTACTGGCTTAAGGGAATATAGGGGTTTAAGAAACATTTTTGACAACTTTAATGGAAATTGTTCGTGTTTACAATTATCAATCAAGAACTGTTTTGGAGCATTAATCATGTATACAGGATGCAAATTAGTATAAAATATTAAAATAGAGTATCTGCCTATGAGCAAAACCATGTAGGTGGGGCAGTGAATGATCAAACTCTAAATGTGAGAGATCATTGCCATACACTATTTCCAAGTGAGTGTTACAAACAATAGCTACTGTAGCTGAAATGTAGCTAGGATCAGTGTCATCAACATTACCTGGGAGACTGTTACAAAGAAATGCAGAACTTCAGGCCCCAGCCTTGATCTACTGAATCATGATCTACAGCTTAAAAAATCTCTCAGGTCAACTGAATGCACATTCATGTTTGCAAAGTAATGACCTAGGGTAGCTTCACAAAAGGCATGGTAAATCATTTCAGGCAGGAAAAAGATCACAGGCAAGGGAAAGGGAAATCCCAAGGTATTTTGAGAGGAGAGTAAGGAAACATGTTACTAAAGCTATATATGGGGAAGAAATGGAAAAAATCAGGCCGCAAAGATAAGTTAGTTTCAGTATTTGTGGATCATCTTAAATTCTAAAGATTTTGCATGTAATTCTGGCACAGAGGGAAATTATTTAAGTTTCCTGAACGTAAGTATTACATGATAAAAGTTGTATTCTAAACATTTAATTTAGTAGTAAATATTAGGATGGAGTAATTCAGCAGGCATTAATCACACATCCACTGAATATTCATCCTGTGGGAGAGATAAAGATGAATGAGACATATTTGCCATTTGTGAGGGAAGTACAATTTAGTGAACAAGTGAAATAACGCTAAGAGATTTGACCAGGGGTAGAGAGGAGATGCAGTTAGGGAGAGACGGGTCAGGGAAATGCTCATGGAAGTAGTGGGTTCTGGTCTGAGTCTTGAAATATAGGAAGATTTCAACTGGACAAAATGGGAAAAAGGGCATTTCAGGGCTGTAGGGATAGCAGGAGCAAAGGGAAAACTCTGGAACCACGTGCTATGTTCAGATAACACAGAAGTAGATTCCAGTTGAGTACACAGGGAATACAATAGGAGAATGGAAAGGAAGGAAAGTTGGAAATGCCACAACAAGAGTTTGGAGTTATGTTTTATACATAAGGGGAACAAATGAAAGATATTTTCTTAATCAAAGAAGCATTAGCAAAGATGATGGCTGAAAACAAAGTCTACAAATTAAGTAGGTTTCTATAAGCAATTCTCTTTATTCTCAATTTAATCCATCTTTTACCCTAATTTCTGTTCTGTTCATATAGGCCTTATGGAAATTTAAATTCACTTTCATTTACTTCTATTGTAATAAAAGCAAAAGGAATTGAAGTTTTGTTTTGAGAGAGAACATAAACTTTATCTCTATTCAGTGTTCTATAGGGGGCACAATTCTGGGTTTTGAGTTAATTAATCACACATGAGTTAATTCATGTCAAATACTTGGTACAGTGCCTGGCACACAGTAAGGACTACATAAATGTTAGCTAACAATTACTAGCAAGTGTCAGAAGACTTGAAAAAGTCCTAGTTGTGAAGCCTCAGGCAAATGTCTTAAGCTTTCTGAGTCTCAGTTGCTCCATTTGTTAAAAAATGGGATAGAAATACATTTTCTATTCCTATCAACCTCATAGGGGTTATACCAAGATTCAAGTCCAACTTAAACAATGGAAATATAAGTATTCATAAACTCTAAAGCATTTTACAATATATGGTATTATATATTTTCTAACTGTTTTTCCCTGATGTAGAGTGAGAAAGTTTACCTTGATCTATTCTTTATGATGTATTCAGGGGGAAGCTTCCCGAGGCAGTCTAGTACTTCAGGACTCCTTTGCCTCTTACATCAATGCCTCTTAGGGTACTGACTTTAACATCTGATTCTTAAACTATTACCTCCAGAACACACGTAAGCATATGTTTACTGAGAAAATTATTCAATACAATACTCTAAACAGGATAAGTACAAACCTAGACCTCTCTTATTGATACATAAATCTGTGGTCCTTTTATACTAAAGTGATGTGCAAAGAAACATGGCTATGAAGGAGCAAAAAGTGCTAGAAACTGAAAAAAAGAAAATAGAAATAATCAGGGGGAAGCAAATGAAAATTTTTTAAAAAACTATGCAAAACCACAAGTAAAATTTCAAAAAAAGCAAGACACTAGAGGACCAGTTTCCTAAAAGAACACTACAAGAATTTTTTTGTTTCCAAATTATGTTACAAATTCAAACTGACTTGTTACCTTATACATCACTTCCTACATAACTAAAAGGATTTCATCAGAGTTATATCTAATTTCTAAGCCTTCTCCCCAAATGAAAGCTTCAGCTGTTTCTATGTATGTGGCTAACCAAAAAAGCCAAAAAATCCATTATGATCAAATAGGACGACAAAAATTTATGATGCAAACTCTATTTAAGTGACCATCCAACGAGGCTCTCTCCCTCCCACATTGTCCCATGAAAACTACTGTAATTAATTTGTCTCAGTGGTATACTGTGATATATTGGCATACAGATTTATATCAATAAACAACAGCTTAAGTATCTACATAAACTACACAGATCTAGTTTCTGACACTCATGAATTGAAACAACATAGTAGATAAACATAAATCAATAAATAACAGCAATTAGGCAAGAGGGTGGTATTAAGGGTATCCAAGTGGGTGAGGATGAGATCAAACTCTTGCTCTTCACTGATGATATGATTTTATATCTACAAAACCCCATGAATTCTTTCAGGAGACTCCTAGATTTGATAAATGAATTTGGTGAAGTCTCCAGGTTATAAAATCAACGTACACAAATCAGAGGCATTCATATACGCCAAAAACAGTCAAGCCAAAACTCAAATCAAGAAGGCAATACCTTTTACTATAGCCT